>MNPL01002391.1:0-17903 GCA_002081605.1 Tropilaelaps mercedesae
ATATATATATATATATATATATAGATATATATGTATACAGAGAGAGCGAGAGTGTCCGCAGAATGCGGTGTTCCCGCATAGTGCAAATTTAATAGTGCATCCTATGGTGATATTTTTATACCTTTTCTGGATATCGAGATAGCAGCACTTATATATTTTTTTCGGTTAAACGTATTGCCGCGATGACATTGCATAAACTCGACCTCTTGCAGACGCTTTTAATAGCATTGCAACTAGCTTGTGGCGTAACTAACGACGATAGAAAACATCAGACTTGGTATCACACCAAAGTGTTAAAATCGACCACACCACACACATTAGGTTAATTGAATGCAGTGAAGTTACTGAGTTTTCTTTTCGAGCAAGTTGAAACAATTTGACATAAAAACAGCTAAATTTTGCAGAAAAGGTGCTAGAACGTTCTTGCTCAGAATTCAGAGTTTCATCGATTTAGCTAGGTTCCGGACCTCCTCTTCATAAAAGAATCATATAAATAGAATCATATAGAAAGAATCATATAGATATTTTAAAACAAACAGAAACCTTCAAAGGTCTGATTTAACCATTAGCTTTACTATCGGAACGCGTAAGGTTACCCACTAATATATTTTGCTCAATATCGAACAAAGTGTTTTCGAAAAGGATGCTAAAAACTATTTCTAAAAACATTCTTTCATATGTAGGTACAGGGCGGCCGCACAATAGTTTTTTAACTTTTTCTCGAAAACGGTAAAATATAGAAGAAATTGAAAACACGTAATCGTTTGGAATTTTCTGGCGCCTCAATTACTCCACAAGATTTGTCAAAGCCTATATAATCTTCGAAGCACCGATACTATCATTTTCTTCTTTGAAAAAATCTGGCCGATTATTTATTTGGGATTTTATCTTCTTCTATTTTTAAAAATTAATCTCAAGCAAGCACATTCAAGCAAGCTATTTTTGGTATTGAAAAGTTCGAAACTATTTTTGATTGTAAAAGTAGATTTTGTGATGCACGAAATGATTAGTTAGCTGTACACAAATTCTCCCTCCTACAAACTTGCCAAGTACGATTAAGCACAATAGACAACATCTTCTTAAAGCATTAAGTTTGCCTATATCATACATATGTGTGATTCATTAAAATCTGTAGGGAATAGATAGAAATGACCTAAAATATATCGAAAAACATTAATTTCTAATAAAAAAGTGTTACGCTATTTTTTGCTTAAGGTTTAAAGCATATCAAATAAGGTGGGCTTTATAGTCTAAATTCATAGAAAAGATTAAAATTGGTATAAATAGCTTGATGCAGGTAAAAGAAGATCCATGAAATCGTAACGATAAACTTGGCTAGCATTCGGAACTCCCATTGGAAAAGCTCAAGTTTGAATCAATATTTCGAAAGTAGAAAAGTCAAATCAGATGCCAAAATGCACGAAAATTGCCTTCTTACACTTTTTGTTCTAGCTCCAATCGTTTTGCAGAAAATGCCAAGAATGTATTTAAACAAAACCGAATGGCATGTTATCAAAGGCCTTTAGGTAAGCATTTCTTGAAATGTTAATTAAATTTTTATAAATTTTAAGCTTCTGGAATATCTAAAGGTTTTGCAAAAGGCTATCAAATCATTTTGGCCGTTAAATGGCAAGTTCTTCCAAAACACTAAGTTCCAGATGAGCTCTTTATAAAGATAAGTCAAAGCTAATGTCAATAAAGACAGTAGCAGCGGTTTTGATAAGTTCGACCGCATCGTTAGATGTATCGTGTGTTAACAAGCAAAAATATTGAAATTTCTGAATACTTCGGCTTAGGAATTCGATTTATTTTTATTTAGAAATTAAGAGGTTATTTAAAAAAGTTTTATCGATTTTCTATATGAAGAACTGTGTGATAATTTGTCTTGGATTTGTATTGCTTACGGCGAATATCTAATAAAATACATACGATATGAATGTTATCTAATATATTATGCATTTATTGTGAGGTAGGTATTTTGCTTACAGGTCTTCAGGCAACAAAGGGTAAGCTTAATACACAGCTGCTTGACTTGCTGCAAAACTACGTTGATAATACCGCCGACGTCCAAACTGCAGCAGCTATCGCTGTAGTGACCCGTGATCCGCAGGTTCTAAGAAATGAGCGAACCAGAAGATGGATTGAATGCTACCGCGGGCTTCTTAACCAATGGCGTCTTTGGACTGAGAGGTTAGCATTTTTAAAGTGTACGATTCAATTTATAATATAGCCTCACACCGATCGTATCACTTTAGCAAATCTAGAACCCTGCTTTGGGAATACCATTGCAAATTTAACAGGTAAGACACTAGGAAATTTACTTGGTATATTTAAATATGAAACTTGTATAACAAAGGGCATCTTAAATATCGCTAAGTAATATGCTGAATCTTTGTAAACTACGTAATATTCAGTGTTGTAAGGTTTATTGGAAAAGTGAAATATCCAGCTTTTATATATAATATAATCGACAACATAAGAATGTGGTAGAGAAGGAAAGTAGAATCAAATTACAAAGGCGGCTCCCCATGGATCTACCGGTCCAAAAAATGACTTTTTTGTAAGGTGCAAATTATAAATTTAATTTAAAAACGTGCTTAATGATGAGGTCGTTTATATAAAGACAATGTGCTTATATACGAGATAGTTATTATGTGACAGTGTGGTAATTTACTCTGTGGTGTGTTAATACATAAGATAAATGCCATGCAATATTTACTATTTAGTACTGTATTAGTATATGAAATCAATTTTAATTATTCCGATGCCTACATTTCGAACACGGATTTTGAGGCATGATCTAGTAACTTGTACGCGCAATTTTGATATTCATAATTCGAGGAGTGCTGTAAACTATAAATTAATTACTTCTGCGACCGTGCTTCGAAGCGTGAAGGATAGTTTAGTGACTTTTCACGGCAATTTGAAGATCAATTAGGCCTTTGTGATTGAAAATCCTCTTTAGTCTGTGGAAAGCGGGACTTCTTGCTTCGATAATTCGTGATGATTCTTAGAGCATCTCCCCCTGAGGGCCGACCTGCACCACTAAAACGTACCATTTTTAAAGATAGGAGTTGATGAGAACTGCTTATCGCATTATTTCAACCAGTCCAATCGATTCTGCCGCCGCTTGCGCCAACAGTCAGCGCTTCTCACCCGAGAGTCCATCCACACTGTGCATTATTTTGCCTAAGTTCCGTGAGATCCGCCTGACGTGAGCAGCCTGTCGCGTTACATGCTGCTCCCTCTTGGCCCTTGGTTCAATTAAACTCCTAGGTATCCCGTCTAGCTTCATTCAAGTTTGGCAACACTGTTGAGAAATGCAATCTGTTTTCAAGTCGAATGTACAGAGTTGAAACTACCTTGCCATATATAAATGACCAAGATTAGTTTATTTATGAGTGCATCTATTCCAGTTTTCTAAAGGTACACTCCTTTAAAAACCCATTGATAATAATAGCTTTTTGCATACGCTAAATTCGGAAAAAAGAGTGAAATGTACGACCAGATGAATATTTTTCCTTCATTACAGGGCTCTATTTGACTGTGCAATGGCTCCGTTGGCAGGACGAAACGTGGCACCGCAGATTCGTGTGCATTGCAATTTCTGCCGAAAAGCAATTTCGGCCAACAACGACCAGCGAGGAAGGCCATCGTTTAGACCAATGCCACCAGCACAAAGGGTTAACAAACTATCGCAATAGCATTAACAAGTGGTTGAAACAACTAGCAGTAGTTTACTTTAATAGCATGATTAAAGTAATACACACTTGTTGAAACAATTTGTCAGTTTATAGAGTAGGAATTGTTAGAAGAAATGAATATATATTTCCGTTTTGATACTGATTCAGAAAATCACATAGAAAAAGCATCGATAAGGATATATAAAAAGTTCAAGTGTTGAAATTCAAACAATACATATTTTCATATTCTTGGCATATTTCATTGAAACGCTTTTTTATAAACGTGGGGTACATATCTTGACTCTGATTAATAGTTAAAATTACTTGAATAACTAACTGATAGATCACCTACTGCCCGCTTGAACAACTGATAGATCACCTGCTGCCCGAGCTGTCGGAAACCCCTCCCGCGTTGTGCGATGTGTTTGACAAACATGGGGACGCCTATTTCTCGACAAGGTCGAAATACACGTGATGGCAGGTAACAATAAAAAGCTCCCTTCAAGCATAACATATACACATTCTGTAGGCGAAACATAAACTATATAAATGAAATCGCAGGGTCACAATTCGTGCATCATCGTGATTTATTGTTAAACTTGGCAAAAGCAGATTTGCAGTAACGTCAGTGAGTTATTTGATACTTCACTTTGCAGAATTGATAATAAGGTCAACTGGATTGTTTTTGTCGCGTGGATAAATGAATAAAAATTTTTTTGAGGTTTAGGCCAGTGAATTTCTTCCAATTATTTACAACACATTCATCTTCTTAGCATCTAATTTTCGAGACGGAGGAAGGGACTGTTCCGAGTTTTAGAACTACACTCGCTTCGGCGCTAACGGTTCATAACTATTTTTTAAAATGGTACACAGGTTATTTTTATAATTGATTTTTCTCTCTAAACGTTGTGTCGTTGTCTATATTTTTATCTCATAATATCAAGGTCAGCTTTGTGATAGGTGTTATAGATTTTGGATTATTGTCCTTAATTTCGATCGTGATAATATTAAAGAGTAAATACCAATTGTTGCCCTAAGTCCTGTTGTGTCTGATAGATTAATACTGTTTGTAGGATGGGAACGTAAGGTCTTTTGCTATTTTTCCAAAGATATTCGTACAATGCGATAACCCATTACGACAATAATTAGGTACCATTCCTTAACGGATAAAATAATAACAATGGAAATATAGAAATAATGAAATAATAATGGAAAGGATACGTGCAGATTAAATGACCTCATAAGAAATTTTAATAGTATGCGGACCATAATTATTTTGATAACACTACAAGAACTGTAGGTAATCTTTTGTAACTATTTGTAAATTAAAAAAAAGTTCGGGTTCGTTGGGGTAAAAATTAACACTGATGCGATGGTGCTATGATCAAGCTCCTTTAATCGTTATTAATAGTTATGAAACATGTCTCTGTTCTCGGAGTTTTCTGCAGTCCATGTTTCCTGCGCTCTATATCGTGAACCATCGTTGCCTTTTAAATATGTAGGGACTTTATAGTGTAATACGAGTCTATGCTATACTAAATTTATTTTTTCACATCTAAGACATGTTCTAGATAGAGTCACTGATAAATATTTTTGTCGCTTTTGCTGTTCTAGGGATGTTATTACTGAACAAAATAGCGGCGGGGCAGTGATCAACCGCGGAGACCCTAGCCAATTTACTCGCTGGTTTACTTGGTGTCAGAGCTGTATGCATGGAGGTCACACGCAGCACATGGCTCATTGGTTTGAGTAAGCCTTTTATTTCCAGATTTTCGCTTTGACCAGCCTGGGTAAATCTTACACGACTAAAGGCTAGCCGCTGAAGCAGTCTCGTGGGTCAGCCAAAAGAGGTTTATTAGAAACAGAAAACAGCAAAGAGACTGCCACTTCTTTTTTAATTCTTCACATTTGTAGAAAATATTTCGAATCCAACATGAGTCATTCAGTTTGTTTAAAGTAAATGATTGATCCTCAAAAAATTATGAACTTTCTCATAACGTACCTCATACTCTTTATCTCTAGCAGACAACAACATCAATCTCATTCATGTTTCAAGATATGATTGATTTAGCTAACCTTCATTTTCAATCTAATAGTAGCTAGAGGACCCTATAGTAAATGATAAAGGCTTTCTATTAACGGGAATATAAGATATTGATATTAGTATTGTTATTATTGCCTGGTTTCCGTCTTAAGTTCTAACCAATGTAGTATTATGTGGCTGTAAAAAATTTTGAATCAATTGTAGGAAGCACGAGAAGTGTCCCGTAGCTGGATGCCAGTGTATGTGCGCCTCCGTTGATGTGTCATGCAGTCAAGGACCACTTCCTCACTTCGAAAAGCGAATCAGCTAAAACTAAATCTCCTAAAAAATTCGACAAGGACTTTTTTATTTTAGATAACTGGTTCGCTTTTTTGGAAGAACGAAGAATCGACTTAAAGAGGAGGTTAATTTAACAAGTGGAACCACATAAATAAAGAATTTATTCAGTTTAGTAATTCAACGGTACCTCGAAAAATCTTCCCAATAACGGATGGCTTAATGCAGTACAGGGAATTTTATACAATGATCAAAAGTTTTTTGTTTCAAACATTCAGAGAATCAATTATGATTAAGATTTTTCACGTCTTTTTTGAAAGTTGATGCAATAATAATTTTTCTCGGATGTAGTCGGTGCTGACTGTCATTTTTTAATATTTATATTAATAAATGAAATAAGATAGAATCAAGTTTGTATAAAATTTTCTCTGGGTTTGTTTTAAGCTACATCTACTTGTGTAGAGAAAGTGAGAATGTGTGCCAAAAGTTGTATTAAGAACCAAACATTTGTTAAATGCTTATGCGAAAAATAAAGGTACGCCTTTTAGATGTTAATTACACTGTTAAATATGGTGGATGTAATGAAGGCCGTTTGTTAAATATGCACATCAGGGTCTTGTTTGGACACACATGATAATTTTGTTTATACTCATTTAAGTTATATAGCCAGTGCAAAAGGTTGAAACACCCTAAAAATAGTGTTTCAATTGTATGTAGAAATTTCAAGACATGCATGGCTTTTCGTTACACTTTTTACACATTTTTACTTATGTGAGTGTTTAAAATAAATCCAAGTGAAATATCTACTTTTTTTTATGACCTTTCTATGACCGTTCTTTTCAAAATTATCTTGAAAATATAAATAATACGAGTAATTATAATCGATACCGATTACAACCAAACGATCTATTAATCATGTAAAAGAATAAAATATTCCCAATCACAGGTGATTTTACAAATTTTTGAAAAAGTAAGTTATTTTTAGATTACTTTTTATCATTTTATTAAGTTTGTGTGCAAGTGATTGCTAATGTGAGCAAAAATTCTCAATCAATTTCTTTAAACTTCTACAGCGGGTGTGATATATACCCTTAGTTTTTTTCTATATATTTCCTTAGTTATAATATATTCCTTTTCATTTAATATACGAGACGTTTTCAACAAAGAATCTAAGAAAAAAGGACCTGATACATAATCATAAATGTGAAAGCAATACTTGGTTAGTATGCTATGTTATATAGATAAGCCCCTTTTTCTTTACGTTTATATGGAGAATAAATAATAGTCCCGTTATCAGTCGATGTAAATGAGTCCGTATATTTTACTGGCAATATTTTAATTTGCTATAAAGTTTTAACCTGAAGTCGTGACCTTTAGGTTTGCATAAGAAAAAGTCGCAAAAATTGTCGGTCAGTGTATTTTTTGCCTGACAGAAATTGACCCAGAAATGAAAGCAAGGTTAACATCAGATAAGCATGAGGACAGTAATGAAATTTTATTTTCGGCTTAGGTGATTTGTGAACAGTTCTCGTAAACGGTAAATTTTAAACCGCAAACTTGTTTTCTTGGTCAAACATTATATACTATTAATGATTCACTGGCTGCTTGAGAAACATAGGAATATATTGTGCACGAGACTATTATCTCATAGGTAGTTTAAATAAAAATTGTCATTGACTGCAGTACGATTTAGTGCCAATCATGTGAAGGAGTTATTATCTTATATTCATTTGTATGTTTATTATCTTTATATTGTAATATGCGCACAGTTTCTTAAACGACTTGCAAAAATTTGACATATCCGAAGAAAATGTATCTTTTGCTCTACTTTACAACAACAGCCTAAATTAAAATTTTGTACACTATAATGACAAGGGCGAGGTCAAGGGCCAGTCAATGGAAAAATAAAATGTTCTTTCTACACTGCGCATTTTCGATTTAGGGGCACGGTTTCAAATCAGTGTAATACAAACACAAATAAAGGTATGTTGCGTTTGGCGTGTCCGATGAACGTAGTCCTTTTTAGAAAATATTAGTAACCTTTGAAACATGCCATCGTTGCCATTTTTTGTGTGGCTAACTTCCTAACATTTCACCTTACGGCTTTACGGTTCAGAACTTGACGAACTTTGGTTCATTAATTCTTATACTTGACCTACTTATGCCTCTCGTAAAACAAGACGTTTTTAACCGAAACCAGACATGGTTCATGACTATAAACACGCCGCCGTGACGCAACGTCTTGAACCCATAACCAGTACCAACACACAATCACCCAATGTCCCTTTGCAAAGTTTTTAATTCTTGTAGATGTTAGATTTAGACATCATTAGTAAAACTAGGATAAAACTAAAGTCATGCATTTTATTGTAGATTACCGGTAAACTCAAGATACGCATAATATGAAAAATATTGCAATACTGAATGTATAATAACCGAAAGTGTAGTCACATTTGCTTTCAAAACCAGAAGCGAAAGATTGCCACAAATTGTGCACCAGAAGATAATGCCCGCAGGCTATCCACATTATACAAGGAGCAATTGATTAGTATGGCACCTGGCTAAGCACAGGAAATTATTACTAAGAAAATGCGCGAATAATTAAAATGTCTATATATATCACAAAAAAATTTTGAAGAATTTGCCTAAATAATTTATTGTCGAGCGTTAACTGCTATAAAAGCGAAGTAATAAAACTATTATGAAGTTATGCGCTTTGGAACAGCATTTCGGCGTAGGGGAACAGTTTAACACGTTGGCTTCGTTGTAATGCTTGGTGATGTTGAAATCGGGACATGCGGTCGCTATTTTATGTCGATTGTAGTGTGCTACGTTGTATAAAGTAACCTCTATAGTATGCCCAACTCCTCTGTATTGTCTAACATACCAGAGCTTACAGCGTTTTTGGGCAATCACAATAAATTATACCGAGAAATGTCTAGCTAAGATGTTACGCTAAGATCGGCTACAAAATTGAGAAAAATGATGATTATATATTAAGATCGCGCGCCATTAGATTTATAATTCGAGGAGCTAATCAGTTATGCCAAAAAAAGGATAAAACGTTAAAAATAAAAATTTTGTGCTTTTTAGATTTAATAAAGTTGCTATTACCTAAAATAGCCTTCCTCCGCAGTTTGTCATTCGACTGTCGAACTCAAAGAAGCTTATTCATGGTATAAGTACCACCTTTAAGACATCTATAGAAAAAGATATGCATTCGTTTTGTCCACGACTATTCGCCTTTTGCTTCTTCATTTAAATGCACAAGACTTAAAAGCATTTAAATTTACTTAGTAGAATAACCTTTTGGAAATTTGTGATTGCAGTTGTGAACTATCTTTGCCTACGTGATTAGCGCCCGCTTAAACAGCACAGTCATATTCAAGGATATATTGAACTACGCCCTGGCGCGTCAAGCGCGTTCTTTCGTTTTCAAATTAAGAAGCTATTCTTTAATTTTTTATTTTTACTTCGTAGTAAATAAGAACGTGTAGCCGCTCTCAACTTATTCTGTAATAGTTGAGCCAGATAAGGTTTGATAAGGTGAAGTAGGGTGAAATGCATGGCATACGGATTGTGTATTGGGGTTGTAAGGAAAGGGCCCGGAGGGATGAGGGAAAGGACGCCCCACCTTTTCCTGGTAGCTCTAATGTTAGGAGCCTGCTTCTCAGTCGGCCATCTTGTATTTCCCGATCCCCTACCCCAATCACGGGAGGAAACCAGCCGTGCCTTGGCCGTCATCGGCGCCCGTCGCGATGGGACGGCTCGTGTTAGGTAGCGTAGTGCTAACTGCGGGGTTGTGGCTCTCGGCGAGAGTGCCAAATGCTTTGGCTAACGCCGATGCTAAACGCCTCTACCACGACCTCATTAACGGCTACTCATCACTCATCCGGCCCGTAGGAAACAACTCCGATCGCCTCACCGTCAAGATGGGCCTCAAGTTGTCGCAGCTCATCGACGTCGTAAGTATACAACAAACATGCTCTTTTTCAAAGTGTCAAGATGCCAAATTGCTGAAAAATCCATTATAAGAATGTCATTCCCTTTCACATGTGTGCTTGGCAGAGAGCATTATACAAGGAGTCGATTCCGTCTTGTTTTGCCGTCGTATCAAACGAATTTTATGTTTTAGTACAAAATAAATTTTAAAACCAAATATGGGAATGGGATATAAATATGTCATTCATATAATCATGTCTGTAGCCTCCAAAAACTTACATATAACAAACATATAACTCCAGAACAACCGTCTTCTTACGTAAAAGCGTACATTTTCCGACGAGATTCTTATATTCTTCCAAGAAGTTGCGAACATTTTAGAAGTACATCACCTAGCCGTGTGATAAGTGTATTTTGTTGCTAATGCAAAGGATTCCACTTGCCTATTTTCTTTGTTGTAAAGCTAACAAGATGTTTTACATTGTCATTTTATCGTTTGTCCAATCTTTCGCCTAATCAAGTCTGTTTGTAAGGTTAACCATTCGTTCGCCTGAACACAAATTCTTAGTGGATCTCTACGTCATGCTGAACGGAGTCAGCAGCAGTGATTCAGTTGAAATACAGCTAGGAACACGCCCACTATATGTATATATATACATATGCATATATGCTATGGGGTTATTGGATTGGGGATCAAGGTGAAGGGTTGTAAAGGATGCAAAAAACAAATTATACGGAACTTAGGAGATTAAATAGATAGGATACTTTCTCAGAAGTATTTTTCTTACATTCAATCATTCGCCTAATTTTTTCACTGTTTAGAAATAAATTCGTCTTACACCAATTCATAAATATTTCACTTCGGTTAGATATCGCGATAAAATTTAGATATATTAGTGTTGCTCGTTTTAACAAAACGTCACCGAAAAAGTAGAAGCAGCTCTTTTTCGTGCCTAAGAGTCCTGAGCACAAAAGTAATTAAAAGCTTGATTTTTTCAATTTCAAAAACACGAAAAAACTTTCCGCTGGAGTCAAGTGTGATAAGGGACGTCAAGGCTTGCGATGTTGGGATACAAAGAAATTTGTAGGAAAAATTTTATGAAGTTGAGTTGACAGAAATAATTTGTGTTCGACAAATCCAATAATTCGTCTTAAAGATTAAGTTAGGCAGTGTACCTTAATGATGCCGTCGTTCAAGCAACGAACATTGATATTTACTGGTTTCTGAGGAGCCTTACCGGCGTAAGTTCTAGTTACTACAAAGGCAGGGTTAGCAAGTGGGCTTACGGTATCTGTCACAAAGACTTTCTCTAGCCATTCTCGAACCTGCTTTGCCATGAAGTCTCTACCCAGGGGTCCAATCGGTAGGGTTCTAATCTATCGGGCGAACGACCGAAACGATCCGAAAAGCGATTGATTAGCTCTATTGCTCTATCGTATCCGTCAAGGGAAAGGGAGGAGCCGAGGTTGATTCGGGTCGGATCATTATATTTGTTACAACCTGCGCTAGCCGCACTTGTCTCCGTGTAATGCCATATTCCTTCGGCGGCCATTACAGCTCCTACATAGCTCTATATGGGTGTGCAAAATTGCAAATCATTATGGCCTTGGGCTGTTGGACTGGGAAATCGGGGTGAAGAAAAGGAGGTGTTAAGGATAGAAAGAAGCAGTCACACGGAACTTGAGCGAATAGCTTAAGCAAATAAGCTGAGGCTAACTCAATTATAATAACTAGAGTAACAAATAAATACAAATAACTCTGAAATAAATTCTCAACATATTAATCTAAAATAATAAACTTAGTCACGGGCGAAAAATAAATAAATCCGACACTTCGTAGCACTCGACCTCGCTCATACTTGCTTACGGTTTTTTTCTCACATTAAATTACTCGTCTAACTCTTTCACTTCTTTGAAGTGAATTCGTCATTCATTGGCGCATATTTCACTTCGATCAGATATCGCGGTGAAATTTAGACACTCCAATAGCACGCACTTGATGATCGTATATAATAAAGACAGGAGAACACTTGATAAAAAGCTCCGATCAATAAATGCGGTAATTAAGATAAGAAAACAATCGTCGCCAAAATAATTAATAATTAGATAGGTTTAATTCGCCGAGAATGATTTGAACCGTTATGGAGAATAATTTCGGCCGGCCTGGCATGTTAAAAATTAAATAAGACAGCAACATTAAGTGCAAAATTTCATATTTAGCACAAAAACAAGTTTCAGTAAATCACTTTTTTTTTATTGGACACGATGTATGAAAATGTTAGGCTTTTTTGATTAGCCATTTGCAAAAATTTGGTTAGCCACTTCCATGGCATTTATGAATAAGCATATATTAGCCAATCATTTTGTTCCATTAGCATATATGTTCTAAAACACTTTATTTATGTTGTCACCCATATCAACAGAGATATAAACGAACTTATGAGAACTTACGAGCTCTTTTATGTTTACTTCACGTTCTTCATTGACATTCACGTGGAATTTTTGTTCTCAAATTTGTGTAGAGGTAATTTCCATCAGTCCCACTGCCTTTAGTTAACCCGGTGTGGATATGGTGTTAATGCCTAGAATACAGCGTTCTCTTGCCTGTTGTTTTTAACCAGATCACAAGAAATCTAGGATGCCGCTTGAGGAATCTATAAAGATATATTTGTACTGAACTAATGACGGTTATACGTTTGAACCTCTGCTGTGATCGTCATTTAACTAATAAAATGAAATTAGATGATATCATATAAATAGTGATATCAGGTGATGTCACATAAATAGTGATATAAGGTGATATCATATAAATAGTGATATCAGGTGATATCATATAAATAGTGATATCAGGTGATATCATGTAAATAGTGATACCAGGTGATATCATATAAATTGTGATATCAGGTGATATCATATAAATAGTAATATCAGGTGATATCATATAAATAGTGATATCAAATGATATCATAGAAATAGTGATATCAGGTGATATCATATAAATAGTGATATCAAATACAATTTCATTAATGAGAAGGGCACTAGATATGTTTTGCTTGAGATACAGTAACCTATAGGGTGAGGTATGTTATGCGTGTATTTATACTTGCTATTAAAGATCGAGATAAGTATCGAATAATCTACAATTTAAGAGCTTGAATGCAATGAAAGCGTTATTTTCGATACATACCAAACTTTATTTAATAAATTAAGTTTGGTACAGCTCATTTATTAGGTTTTCAAGAGAGACTCTAATAATAAAACATCTGAAATGTTGTTTGATCAAAAGAAACCTCAAAGGTCATTAAGCAGTTAGGCTTTGCGCAAAGCGTGAAGCAATAGTTTTTGGCAAATAATTACGAATTCTGCTCAATTGGCTACATTTGCGATCCATTTGAATATAAAGAAATCAAGCTAGTATTTACGTCTGGAAGTTCGGGACAACTACAACAATATTTTGAACATGCTCCTGCTCTTCGCCTCAGGCCGCTGTTTCATGCAGAAATCAATTTCTTATTTGTAACGTTCTCCAGACCATATTTATAACGGTAAGGTATGTGAAGGTCATTCTCGACCAGGGAGCGATCTACGAACCTTACATAAAGGCGGTGTACTCTAAGGCGGCTGCCATCATGTCACGAACCAGAGGGACCGATGAGCGGCGGAGGCTGCAGACAATAATTACCAGCTCTGTGATTCTCTACGCTAGCAGGTACCAGCTGGTATTCCCCGGCTGAGAGTCGCCACTGAGATTAGGGCACAGCACCAGGGTCAACCTGTCCTTATTTGATTTGCGTTTTGACAGGCTTTTCCCCTTTACAGTCACATAAATCTATTTTGGCACCTCTTTTCAGAAGAATCATGACTCGTCATAGTTGACTATTTATTTAAAGGTATAATCTTTAGTTTATATACTTAAATGAACGCTTTGATGTAGTTCTTAGCTGCCTTCTTATCAGAGATAGCGGCCTTACCGCACCAAATAACAAAGTAATCCCAGTCTACTTTCTAAATTTGTCGAATTAGCCGCGACTGGGTTCAAACGGGAGTGTCAATGATTCGTGTGTTGACGCATATGGCGTCTGCGGCGCCATATCATCTAAGATGCTACGCGTTTTCCTACAGAAGGCATCATCCGTCGTATTTTTCGTGATTTGTTTTTTAAGTATGCAGCAAATTTACTATTTCTTCACGAATTGACGTACGCTGTCTATAAATAGCTCTAACGCCTTTGGCTGAAGCGTTAGCCTTTATGGGCTTTTTATGCTTTAATATTGCACAGATCATGGGTATAAAACGATTGCACTGCTTCGCCAACTTGCTTACATGTACACCTCTCTTATATTTCGATGATTTCCTGCTTTAGATTGAAGGACACCATCCTCTGTCGAGCCCGGTGGCTTGGTGCATTTGGTTGCGCTTTGCGACTAAAGGAGAACGTAAGTGCACGAGTTCAATGCCCACCGTTAAACGTTTACATCTGTGGGGTCCGTTTTACGAAGCGATGCTAAGGCGATACAGTGGGCGTTAAATATAAGCGAATTACCAGCCCTAAAAGAACATAATCCGCTTCTTAATATTGGCGTTGCCCTAAAATATTGAATCACTACAAGCGCTAGCTCAGATGCCTTACTCAACGGATGCTGCGACGGATTCGTAAGGCACTCCTTGCTTATACATTACTCTATCCCTGTAATTTAAATCTGGCAGTGCAACTGCTTAACACAGAGACCCCTGGGGAGAGGAATTTACTCGTAACTATCACCACCATTACTATTCTCATCGTGTTAAGCTTCATAAAGCTTAAAAATGATCAATATACGTCGAATTTCGTAAGAAGTATAGCAAAGGCGAAGATATAGTGCATAAAATACTAATAGGAAGAATAGTTAAAAACAACGTAAATATCTACATTTTTTCTGCGGACGCTCGCGTCTCGATGTACCGCTAATATATATATATATATATATATACTTGATGAAATGAAAAATAAATATTGGTGTCTTTTTGGTCGATTCACTTAGCTTTAGAACAATGAACTCTTGCCAAAACGAAGAGATCTCAATCTGTTGGGAAAGGCACTCTGACTCTTATTGTTATTCCAGTTCTGATTTTATGATCGACTCCTCGAAAGCATTTAATTATATGGCGTTACCACCCGTGTCGAAATGATCAAGCTTATCTACGGAAATTTGACCTTGTCGCTATTTCCCAGTTATCTGAAGGTTAAGGAATTCCTTCAAGCTTTCTGGGGTCAAAGTCGGATTCCTATCTCAATCAGAATGTAAAATATACAAAAAGCTGTTTAGCAGTTGGAACTGATACCGCAAACCCTGTATTAGTAATACATTTGTTTTTACACGAATTATATGTAAACGTATTAGTATAATTAGATTATACATGTTCCCACCAAACGACGATGGATATCGAAAGCTTATCAATCGATTACCAACGTTTAAATAGTGTGTTGGCTCTATCATTTTTTTGCAGAACCTTAAGTCACAGATCATGACAACAAACATGTGGGTGGAGCAAGAATGGAACGATTACAAACTGCGCTGGGATCCTGAAGAGTATGGCGGTGTAAGCAAGCTTCACGTTCCCGCTGAACAAATTTGGCTACCAGACATCGTATTGTATAATAAGTACGTGGAGGTTCAATTACAGAAAGTAATTTAAAAATTGCGTAGATGTCGATACAAGATTGAAGATTGAAATTACTATTAGGCATACGATATAGAGTGCCTGCATACATGGACCTTTATTAATTCTCAAGCAACTGAGTGATAGAGAACTGAACGTTTTCCAGGGAAATAATCAGAAATCTTCTTCACTTCTTCAATGGGGTTATTATTAAGCTGTCTGAGACCAACTATTATGATAATGAATAACGGGCGGCTGCGTGACTACGTACCGGTTCAAGTTTTGTAAAAAATGGCTAGACTGAGTACAAGTGAACGCTGTCAAAAGGCAAAATCGTCGTCCTACCCATCACTCCGTTGATAGATTTCAGTGTTTGTGATATTGAGTAATTTGGCAGATTATTTCTTGTAGCGCCTTGTTTTAAATACATCATTCGAGCTGAATCAGTTCGGATTGAATTTCTTGTTAATTTTGTGGTCATGAATATTACTTTCTGACATTCGCATCTAGTATAATTGTTCGTATAAATTGATATTCTCTCTAAACTGATATGTTGCCCTTTTGATTAATGTGTAGAAAGTGGAAGCCAAAAAGTAGTCTTCAACTTTATCCTTAATAGAGTGTACCGCCCAGTACACTAGCTCCAATTCTCTCGACGCACTTTTCTCCTTTCGCATGAGCATGTTACATTACCTGTACCTTCTATGCAATATCTGAATTACAAGCGAACAGAATTGACAAACAAAGATGCTCTTGAATGCCATATTACGACCAAAATTACGATAGCTGAACACAATTTTTTCCTTGCGGATGCTTGCAGCGCTGATGGAAATTATGAAGTCACCATAATGACCAAGGCAATTCTTCACCACGATGGCCTCGTTGTCTGGAAACCGCCAGCCATATACAAGAGCTCGTGTGAGATCGATGTCAAGTACTTCCCATTTGATCAGCAGACCTGCTGGATGAAGTTCGGCTCGTGGACGTATGACGGTTACACGGTCGACCTGAAGCATAAGAACCAGCAGGAGGGCGATTTAATTGAGGTGGGCATCGACCTTTCGGAGTTCTACCTTTCGGTGGAATGGGACATCATGGCGGTGCCAGCGCGGAGAAAAGAGAAGTTCTACTCATGCTGCGAAGAGCCCTACCCCGACATCACGTTTAACATCACGATCCGACGAAAGACTCTCTTCTACACCGTCAATTTAATTATACCCTGTGTCGCTATCTCGTTTCTTTCCATCCTAGTATTCTATTTGCCATCAGACTCTGGCGAGAAGGTAAATGTGCTAACTAGAGTCAGTTCATTTTCCACAATAAGAAAGAACTGCGTACTGGCAGTTAATAAATCGAAACTTAGTTAACTATTCCAGTTATTGGATGAATATACGCTCTAGTATTATGGATCCAGTATGCTAATTTGTAATACACGTTTCAATAAGGGTGTAAACATGTAGATGTACAAAAAATGCTATCTATCCTTATCAGACTGTTTACCATATTTCAATGAAATAATCAAACTAAAAATTTTCACGGTTAAATATAGATGTGGTTTATATAGTGTACATCTTTAAATTAATTTACATGCTTACTGCTATCATGAGTATTTTTAATTATAGTTTCATATGGATATCATTTTATTCTATGCTTCTGCGGTGTCGCGCCCTAATATATGTTTTTGATAGGTATCGCTCTCGATTAGCATCATGCTCTCGTTGGGTGTTTTCTTTCTGTTGCTGTCGGAGATAATTCCGCCGACGTCACTGGCTGTGCCCCTTCTGGGCAAGTACCTCCTCTTTACTATGGTGCTCGTTTCATTCTCCGTATTTGTCACCATCGCTGTGCTCAACGTCAACTTCCGCTCACCGGCTACGCACATGGTATGCATCGAAGTACGGCTAATTTCCCGTATGCATTTTAAGTATCTACGTAGTTTTTCATGTGAAAATTCAACAAAATTCTTAGCTGCTAAGATAGCAGACCTAGTATGCGATTAATGCGAGCTATTGTATAATGAAAATTCGAACACAGGACTACTACGATAGCATATTGCTTAGATCGGCATTTCAACTCACTCGCCTTTTCAATATTGTTGTCGTTCTATATAACAGTAAAATTTGACGCATGTTTTTTAACGCATTTGTATGGGTAGCCTTACTTTAAGTACTATAGATCAATAAGACATTGACAGCCGGGCCGTGGTGTATTCGAGTGCATTGTACACTTCTTCTATTCACATACAACATATTTATAATAAGTCTACCTCTTTGGGACTGAACATTAGAGCATATATATATATATATATATATATATAT
>MNPL01002392.1:0-20634 GCA_002081605.1 Tropilaelaps mercedesae
TATATATATATATATATATATATATATATATAAAATAGCCATTATTAGTGTTACAGCTTTGTAACACATAGTATTTAGCAACAGCTTACTAATTCGCTTCTATATTGAATCCAATAATAATAACAGCCACCAACAATTACTAGTACCATAGAGTTAGTGAAAACAGACCCCTGTGTTTATTTTTGTGTCCTATATCCACAGAGGCGGATGCTTCGCAAATTTCCGCAATTGTTGAATCTACACAATCTGCATGTATGGACGTTAAGCAATGACCAGTGCATTGCAACCATTCACATCACACTTCGGAGGTGTGAACAACTTGAGTACGAAACGCTCTGCGCCGACATCGAAGAATTTTTCGCCAACAATGGTGTGTATAACTTCAGATCAACCTTTTTTAGAGATGCTGTTCATACGCGAATAGACTAAGACGAATGTCTCTGTACATTCCATTACGGGTATTTGTGACTATAACTGCTGTACTTGTCACTTCAGGTATCGCCTCCATAACAATTCAACCAGAGTTCTATGAAGATGGTGAAGAACCTGCCGGACCCGTTCGATGTGCATTTAAATGCAACGCATGCACACAGGACACTTGCTGTATCGGAGAAGCGCTTGACAAGGATGCTGAGGTAAAAACTGAGACTCCCGTTTTATTGCAAATAATCGCTGCAATGTTTGTCTCTTTGAAAACATCTTGGAATTGTATTCGATTAATATTATTGGAATGATGTCCTTAATATCAAGGCTGAGAATAGGAAGTATCGGCAGGACTCTCTTGATAGGCACTTTAACAATGGACCATCTTTACCAAACCAATGGGTGTATCAATAATCTTCCTTGGTTATCAGTTCAGTCGTGATCAGTACTTGTCGAAGCACATAGATTGACTGTTTTTAACTTGTGATACTTAGCAAAGGAACATAAGTCTAAGTTGCTATTTCTGATGGTGCATCGAATTGCAAATAATAATTCTTGCTGATTTATTATCATCTTATGAATTCTACCGACTAACCTTTCGAGTGTTGCAATGCTGAATTATTTTTAGGTGTTCGCTACTAGAAAAAGGGTTGGATCGCATGAAAGCCTTTTTATTAGCCCGAACTTGAGCGGACTCATTAACGCGCGGGAAACCGATCTCTAACCAACAGAACGCCACATAAAACACAAAAATCACCGGACACATTCCTATTAGCACTGAAAATTATTCTGGCTAGCCGGAAATGTACAGCGGTGGGATAGTTCAAAATCGTACTCTTTTCTCATTAGGAAAGAAATGACTCAGCTTGAGTATGACGCTAGCTTGAGCATAAATGCACACGCAATGAAATACCTCATGTTGCTGCTTATAGGTAAATCGCATTATCTAACATCGACAGATGTGAAGATTCCAGACGTATACTGATCGCGCGAATAAGTATACAAAAATGCTAAAAATTAAAAATGCCAATTTTTTATAATCTTGTAATACACATTTTAATGCAAAGTAGATTCACGTATTTAACAATAGAGAGTGTAAAAGCAGCCTTCAAACTAGTAGGGTTGCCCCTATGGTAATCTGGTGTCGCGCTCTGAATGAGATAACGAGCAGAGAGGTTAAAAACACGACAATAGACAAAAATAATAGTTTCGCTTTCCTTCTAGATCATTGTAACATATAAGAAACTGCCAAAATGATGCATTTATGCGTAGTTATGAGAAAAATAAGAGAACGGTCAACTGAAAGCCAGTTACCCAAATAGAGAAGCTCATTTGTTAAAAAGCTCCATAAGAAACATCTATAGAATCGATGATTTTGTAAATGCCTTAGAAAGCTTTTTCATTGGCATAGAATAGGTGAATATATAGTAATATGCGTATTTAACATAGTTTCCACCATATAACCGCTCATATGTAAGCACAATCTAAACGCGCTTTACAGGACGATCAATTAGAATTACGAAAAACGTATGAAAGTACGGTGATTCCCTTGGTTTGTCGTATATAGTACATATAGATATAAATTTGTACAAACAAGATTGTATACACAATGTAGAACTTGTACAAAAAAATCCTAATGCCACTGCAACTACATACAAAGGAAACATAGGAAATTTAGCATACGCGATCTTCCATTAAGTAATGTTGACCATTGATCATTTTCAAGGTTATACCAATTGTACGAGTGGTGTGAATGGCCAGAATACTCAATTTTAAGCAACTAGTGAGTAGCAAGAACTTATTTTTATGTTCCGGACATCAAACACATTTAACCTGAAAATAAAAATATGAACTCTACATGTGCCATAATGGGACTTAGCTAAGAATTGTGTGCGCTGGTTCAACGATATAAGTTTTTTGTGAGAATCATACGCAACGACCCTGCTAGAGGAGGAGAAATAAATTATTTGGGGATCTCCCCGTTTTAAACTCTAAACCACTTTACAATTATTTCGACCACCTTAAGTAATCATAAGCCAATATCATGCCTTCTGAACGGACTAACTTTATTAATTTTCGAAAATTAACTTTCACTTCACTAATTTTCACTTCATTAATTTTCAAAAAACAGTCTACAATTACTGGTCTGTTCCAATTTGCAATCATAGTCACAAGAATACGATAGCAATATTTTTAGCTAGATTGATCTAAATGTTTCCCACTTTAGAAATAAAATCTGCCTGTAACACGACCTTACTAAAAGTGCAGGTTAGATGATGGAGAAAGTGTGTTTTTACTTACCTTTACATTTAAGACCGATAATCTTTTGTCGCTCCACTCTAACACCTGTTTTCTCCATTAGAAGTTGTTTGAGATCTGCTAACGTAGTGCTCTCGGGGAGGCCTTCAAGTGTATACTCATTTCCAGACCACTTTACAGCGAACGAAGGAAGGCCACTACTTTCAGACATTTTTCTTATCGATCTCTGCTACCGATTTAACAACAAAAATTATATCAATGATATAGTCTCTCAAGTTGTGATATCTGTTTAAAGGAATTCTCAGGAACAACATCGCATCTTTATATAGACAACGATGAAAACTTCTCTTGATAAAATTTAAGAACATTTCAGAGTTGAATCTGTCACTGATCCTTCAAGCACTGGCGCTTTTGGGCTAATTAGATCCTTATACACTATGTGATTTACGAAGTTAATACTGGTTTAATTACGTAGAAAGGAAAATAGGCTATTGTAGTACACACGAGTTAGTGCAGGTTTGATATATCTTCGATGAGAAACGATGCCACTCGACCAGTCGACATTTGCTGTCATTTAACCAGCAGGCAAAGTTACTAAAGCAGCATAAGCATCCGTCACATGCCCCACCAAGCTTCGTTACCAAAACGTAATGTAAAATAGCACAAAGATGTTTAAAACTAAATAAATAGTGACAAAAATCAGAAAATGCTGCCAGAAGGCCGTCAACATCCAGAATTTCCAAGTTCTACACAAAAACAGACAAATCAGCCATAGCCGACAGCCTTCGCGGCGTCTGCTATCCGCGATCGACGGCTCCCACCTACACTCTTGTGGTCAATGTTGCTTGCTCACTTGCTATTGACAAACAAGAGAAGTCTTGTCGTGCGCGAGGTGAAAGAGTTGAAAGATCTGAAGTATGACACTTATTATTCCAGATAAACCGTGACTTGTTGTACGCGTTAACATTATAAATAACTTTTGTGTTGTTGATCTCAGGATCAAAACAAGGTTCTATACGTCTCGAGACGAATATTTGCTTGTAATGGATGTGGCGGTTTAATTCATAAAGTGAACGAGAAGTTTTCCAACAGCGATGAGTAGTGGGATTGCGTTACGGGCTTCGGCCTATAGGTGCTTCCTGAAAAATAATCTGTAAATAGCTAAATAGAGACGACACTTCATACAATATCCAAGGTTTGCCAAGGTGAGTAGTCGTGCCAAACTATAGTATGGTTTCGTAAAAATACTTTTTTTTTATTAAGCAATTTTTATTTTTCTGCCATATTTTCTCTCTGTAATAGCATGTAGTACTTTGTTTCGCAATACACTTGGAGAATAAGGTTTCGCTCGCATTTGAATGTGTTCTTTGGAATTACAGAAGTTAAAGCACTGATTTGACTCAAAGCACAACAATGTGTCTATACCACTGGATAATAAAACGCTATTTTAAAAGAACATTTTTGCTTTCTTTCTTGTTGTAGCTACTATTGTCGATAACTGTTAGTTGTCAAAATGGCGAAGCTGTTGCCGTGCATCAGTACCGTGTGCATATCTCGGCGAAATCTCGGACATCGTCAAGTGACTTCACGGTTCCTTGATTTCTTTCAAGAGCGGCAACATGTTATTGTGCCATCGAGTTCACTGTTGGCCCCACCAGAGACCGGTCTCTTGTTTACGAACGCCGGAATGAACCAAGTATATTTGAATTTATTGTTAGACTTCAATTAAAATTAATATAAAGTGAGGTGTTACACGACATTGTTTTCGTACAAGACGAAATCTCCCTCAGCTGAGCTGGGCGAGCAAAAGAACAGCTTTCAGGTGGATAACACTGACAAAACGCTACACTTCTTCATGTACCATAATTTTCATGACAGCGATTTAAATTAGTCGAATCACTTCTACTTACTTGAATTTGTGCTTTATTTTGATGGCAGTTCATGCGAGTTCTTTCAGGATCCGAACCAGCTTGGGTCGGTCGCGCAACTTCGCTGCAAGATTGTATTCGGGTGGGAGGCAAACATAACGATTTGGATGAAGTTGGTCATGATGGACATCATCACACATTTTTTCAGATGCTCGGCAGCTGGTCATTTGGCGACTATTTTAAGGTGGCTGGGTCCATCAACCTACGAAAATTAATTTCCCGAATATCTTCATGAACGTATATATTGGCATTTTTCCGGTTCTCTCTTTAGTCCCTGTAGCGTAAGAAACCCGCCTTGTCAATTTTATTTCCCATATGTTCTTCTCTTTTTTTTGCTGTTTTTTAAATTTCTAATGTCAAAGGAAGAAGCGTGCTTGTTTGCCCTTGAATTGCTAACGTCGGGCTATGGTCTCAAAAAAGATCAGCTCAAAGTAACTTACTTTGCCGGCGATTCCGGACTCTCGGTCGAAGCGGATACAGAAACCAAGCATGTTTGGTTAAATCTAGGGTAAGCTTATAATTAAAGTAATGGGTATGCTTTAAATTATAAAATATTTGTCATTGAATAATAACAACCAGAATTCAATTTCTGCTAATCTGATTTATTACATTTGGCTTGAATATATCCATCGGAGTGAATGCGTTTCCAACGACTAAGTTTATTGAGTGTTAGTGTGACGAACGATACGGAGAATCTATTTTATAAATTACGAGTGTTTCACAGATATAATAGATCTAACTAGACATTAATAAATTACTTGATATACATGCATATTGCATGCACATCTCTTTAAGTGTATATATTATTAATATATTTTATTTCAATTTTTGGATGTTTTACTATGTTTGTGCTTGCTTGGTTGAACAACTTAAAATATGTATGCATTAATATTACAGAATTCTTGAAAAAAATATTATGATGCGTGGACTCAAAGACAACTTCTGGGAAATGGGTCAAACAGGCCCCTGCGGACCCTGCACTGAGGTGCACATTGTCTCTGGAGGCGAGCTGCGAGAAATTTGGAATATTGTTTTCATCCAGTATAATAGGTCAGTAAATGAATTTTATTGTACGATTAAACGGGCCTAGGATCTACGACGCTTGGGGTTACTTCCGCCCATAATGTCAACATGTCATTATTGTTATTGTAAATGATTAAATCTTGTATATATCTTCACGACACGTTTATTATTCTCGAAACACAAGTAGGAATCATTAGGCTATATTTCACACTAGATTCCGAATAAAAGACATCATAGAGGATACCAGTATATTCCCACGTATTGCGTTCTGAATCTTGGTTACAAAATTAGCATATAGAAATGTGTGAGCTATACTTCATAGTACACCCCTAATCAAAAATATTGAAAGCTGCACGTAGAAAACACCAGCCTATCCTCCACAGCACACCCAAAATCATGTATATCAAAAACCGCACGTACAAGACGTCAGCGTATCCCTTATAACACACCCCGAATCACGACCATTGAAAATCGCACGCAAAAATTACTAAATTATCCCCTATTACTAAATAGTCCCCGAATCAAGAACACAAGAAATCGCACATAGAGTTACTAACTTGTCCTTCACAACGCACCTCGAATCATGAATATTTAAAATCGCACGCAGAAACCAGTAGACTATCCCCTACAACACAGTCGCATTTCATTTATTAGTCCAACATTCTGTGTATTATCGTATTTCTCCCATTATTAGTCAGTAGCCTCATATATATCAACGCAAGACTCTGTATATTATCGTATTCATCGTATATTTATCCGTCTCATGTACGTTAACGCAACATTCTGTATATTATCGCACTCATGGCGTTAGTAACTAATCACTTCATATATGTATTCAACACCCTGTACTATCATGGCATCTTAGTACCAGTTTTTCCAAAGTGACTCCCATAGATTTCTGTGTCAAGTTAACATAAGGCTTTATAAGACTTTCAAATTATCAGAGGGGACGCTTCTTGGATTCCATTGTAATTTGACACCACACAATTTAACATTTGCACCGTGCTGCCGATTGCCGCCCGGGTATATCGGAGGTGCCACGAAGTCCCAAAGCTTTGAAGTCCATTGAATGTGATCGTCGTTTGACGCTAAAATTTTATTTTGCAAAATCAGCCGAGTTTTAGGAAAATTGTAGAAAACGCCAAAAAATATGGCCGTCTTATGAATCGTTTATTTTATTACGCACCAAAAAAGCACGCTCTATCACCCTGTGCAAACCAAATGAAAAATCATTGCACGAGCGATGATTTTTTATTTGGTGTATTTCGTATATTCGTATATATTTGGTTTATATATAAGTGTATTTCACCGATATCGCGAATTCTAGCTTTGAGCTCAGATTTTAAGCTCATCGAATGCGAAACGGAAAAATTTTCAAAACACTATAAAATCCAGCAGCACTCCTCACTAGCTCCCACATGTTGAAAATCTGACAAAGCCAAAGGACATCGCGGTGCCAAACAAACATCCGAGCATTGGTATATAAAAATAAACGAGTCTTTGTTATATTCACGAAGTCTTTTGGTGCAGCTCTTTATTCATGCGTACTTTTTATGTGAGCGATCTATTTTGAGCTATATTTCAGGTTACCTAATGGATCACTTTGTGCTTTGAAAACGCCCTACGTAGATACCGGTTTAGGACTTGAGCGACTTTGTGCTATTTTACAAGGAAAAACATCAAATTACGATACGGATCTGTTTGCACCTCTTATTCAACAACTCGAAAAAGTGAGTACATAATTTGTCACTGATTTTAACATTTTGTGAGTCATTTAAGAAGTTGCTAATCCTGAATGCTGAGTCTTCTAGAAATATTGTTAATACTGAATGCCGTAATAAGATCATTTAAATCTTCCACAGAATTGATCCAATAAGGAGGCAGAATTTGCGTTTTATTCGTTAGATAAGCCTTCGACTCTAGCCCTTTTAAAATGTTCTATCTACCATTTACAAAGTACATCGTTGCAGAAGTACGTATGTGCAAATTTATAAAATGATCATACTAATAGCTGGATAACAAATTACAGAATAGCGGCTTGTTGTACCATGGTTCGTTTGATGACACTCAGGATATTGCATTTCGCCTGGTAGCCGATCACTGTCGCATGGTGACAAAGGCTGTTGCACAGGGCATTCTCCCAGACCATCGTAACGCAGGGTAAACTACTTACTGTTACAAAAAGGTGGCCCATTCTAGTTTTGGCAATCGAAATTTCGCCCATTTCTAGTCCACTCCTTACCAGAAGGCTTTTCAAGAAATCAGCCGGTGTGAACAGCCGCAGATGTTAAAACCTATGCTTAAAAAATATGCTGTAGCAGGTAATGTTTCTGAAGGTGGAGACAACTTGCAAGCTTCATAAGCTAAGTGGACTTCTTACACATCACAAGCGCGTTAATTACTGTCCAATTTATTGAACAGTTTATAATCGTACATAACCGTATGTATTGATGATCGAGGCAGTACTCGGTAAAAATCAATATAATCTACCGACACAACGTACTGGCAAGTTTTAATCGTCTTAATACATTTTAAGTCTTTAAACCTTGTCCTAGGAACAAATTACGACGAGTGTTACGTCGCGCAGTGCACGCCTCCCAATTTCGCCTAGGCTTAAAACCGGGCCAATTAGCGGAACTATCAGAAATCGCCGGAGACATACTTGACGTGAGCGGGGTAAGCCATTGTAGCCATTAAAGTGTTGGTCCTGGCATTCTCCTATTTAATTAATGATTGTACAGACGAAACTACAAGCAGAAAAAGAAATATACGGACAACTTTTTTAATAAACGAAGAAAATAATTATGAAACTAGCAGTAATGGCACTAACTGTGAATGACGATGTGTGTTACAGATTTCGGAAGTTAAAGCTGTCATAAATGATGAGGAAAAGCGCTACCTAGCCATGTTACGAAAAGCAGATTCCGTCTTCGCAGCTGAGCACCAAATTGTCGCTACACAGACATTGAATTCTGCTGCTAGCGGCGCCGCGACCCTCAGTGGTATGTTTTCTTATTATTCAGCCGTTATTTTGAACGCGTTTCCATTAATTGGAGCGAAATAGTACAGTCATAACAGTCGACACCGGGAACGTCGTTGGCTTGCCGAGCTTTGATGGTACGCGGTTTTGGGTCAAATTCGCCATTAAGAATGCCCAGTCAGTAAAGTTGTAGAAGCCAGGAACAACTTAATATGGCCATAAGTATGCCCTGCCACGACAACATAGGTCGATGTCAGCAAAGTTTCGCAATGACTTTCATTATAATCTATACGTAGTTATGTGTAGTCTAACGTTAGTCGTCAGCTGCTCATGGAGGTCTGCATTTTGTTAGTCACCAAGCGCAAGGTTTCGAAGTGATGACTTGTTCTGCTAGTATCTTGTGTTCACGCTCTGATACTTTTGCCCTTGAATCCACCCTTGGGTTCAGGCCTGCCTTCGACAACAGTCTTTGCAGCGTGTGCAACATGGCCAGCTACGGCACCGCCGATCGATGCCATGACGCATGTTAGAGGCCAACGTTGCCACGGTGCTTCCCAATCAAGCGGGATTGGTAGGGCCCCTAGCCAGCAGCCCATTAGTGTGCAGGCTACTACGTAGAGAAGTGAGCGTTCACATACATTCTCTGGACTGCACGCAGGTGTAGAGGCCATAACAATGACAATGTAGACGAATTGTGGAGAAAATACAACGAAAACAAGACGAAGTTATATTAATTAGATACGTAAAAAATACTTAGTTGTGATAATGCGCTACTATATTCAGTAAACTCAGTTGAATGTTTTGTTTGTGAATGCCATGTGGACTAAACATGGCAATGCAATAATTATTTATGAATTGTTAAACTTCCTCAGGCAGAGAAGCAACAGATGCAAACTATCCTGTTGTTTCGTCTGTCAGTATAATCTTGCTAACTGAAACCTCGTAAAAACGTTCTTCCAAGTGAAAGTCAAGCGTGCAAACCTAATATCAGCAATATGATGATAAGATACATACCGTCTTCGGAAGAAAAGCCTATCGATTTCCTGTGCGTTGCACTCTGTACAGATTGCGATCGGCAAAGATCCTAAAAGAGCGATGAAGCACGCTAGATAGAACGTCTCAAGGATGTCGTCGAGTAGGGGCGCCCCAAATAGCACCAGCGTAACATGCAACGTAAAAATTGATAAGAGAAATACTGCCGCGCAGCGACTATACGTTTCCGCCTAAAATGAAAAAAATCGGGTATATCATAATATATGGTTGTGTGTTAGTTTACAGAGATCGGGTTGTCGTTTCGTCTTTTATTGTAAATTTAGACAATGATGCCAAAGCTGAGTATCGAAAATGTGTTTTCTATCGATTCTAAAGTAATTTGCCCCGCGTGGATTAATCATTATTCTTGTTGTTATAGTGGTTGAAGATTTTGTCTTTTTTATGACACCTGGCCTGCAAAGCTGGCACGATAACTGCGATACTGATCTCGAAAACTATTTAAGCTCTAACGCAGACATTGACATACTTTAAAAGTGAAATGTCATTTAACAACACCTACCGAGACTTGCTTCGGGTTAAAGTTGGATGCAACATTTTTGTTAAACCACCAAAGAGTGCCTGCCTGAACACAGGTAACGGCTAGGAGAAGCAACGGGAGGCCGTAGTTTGGATCGGCAACGAGCAGAGACCCAAGAACGCCCGGAAGTAAGAGGCTGCTCAGTAGAAAAGCCGATACACAGTGGTAGATCAAGGTGAGCCGGGGCGAGCCTTGTAAATCCATATCCCGATAACCAAGAACAATGCCTGCCAACGTCTGCTCCACAAAAAGTCGATGTCTGTGATATTTTGTCACTAAAGGAAAGAATTATACAGGCATTAAAACACATCAACCCCTATCGTAATTCAGCCACTGTCATTGTCGTAACTCTAATTGTTGTTAACGCGGATGTACAAATCGCGAACTCTTTTTATTATATTACGTATTCGTTGTCAGCGTATAATAATACACAGATTTTACGTTTTATCTAACGCATAGATTTAATTCAGAAAATGCAGTTAAAACCGTTTCGCTGCTATTTCAACAGCAAAACACTTCAGCAAGTAATGAAATGTTCTAAAATTTTATTACTAATGAAGAAATCAATTTAATTAAAATTTAAATTGTAAATTTTATTACTAATGAAATTGTAAATTTTTTTACCAATGAATTTATCAATCTCGTTAGTAATTTAATGGTGAATTTCGTAAGCCTTATGAGTTTCAAATAAATCTAGAGATTAGTCGTCTTTCAAAGAGATTTCTAAGTTCGTTTGGGAGTTCAAAATATTTTTAGAGGCAAAGGTATTGTTGCGAAAACACATAATAGCACGACTCATAAGAAGGCCAAATTGAAGGCCACAAGCGTTATTCGTGAACGGTGTGTCAATTTTTATAAAAACTGAAACACTGCTCAGGGCTTCAACAGTCATGGCTGGCAATAGGGCGCGTTGGTTGTATAATTAATGGTTATGAACTAGTATTGGTTAGAAACAGGATTAATGATGGCAAGTGAGCCTACACTTTGAGCTCGGGAATTTGTAGGAACTTGCCATCGACTTAAAATCAACCTCGAGATGGCGCCCCACAGAATTAGCGTCTACCTCCCGCACTTGCACTTAATAGTAGCGCTACGCTCATGATTCTGCTACGCAACACGAAGTGAGTTAGCAAAAGAAAACAGATGTAGTCTTTACCAACATAATATATATTTGCCTTTTATATGAAAGCGGTTTGTTTAAATATGTCGCACCGGGTTCCACGTTTGCGAGCTCAAAGGTGGTAACACTATTATGTTAAGATGTGGTGGTTAAGGCATCAGGGAGTACGAATAAAACGGTTGGGTTCATTTCAACACTAACTCGTTTAAAATGGTTCTCAGCTAAATTAGTGATCGTTCTATTTGGGATGGATGATGCAGTGTCTATAAAAGATACAAAAATACATCTGCAATCGAAGCACAACTTTACTCTTCGAAGTGGCACTTCGAAGAGTGTAAGGCAGGTTGTGCCGTCTGTGGATATTTCCTCGTATTTGATCTGATTGCTTATGGATAGTCTAACTAAGATATGTACTAACCAGTAGACCAAAAGTCGCGACCGCTGAAAAGTAAATACCACGAAAACTATCTATTTAATCACTCATATTTTTCTACCAGCTGAGAGTCACTTTCTATGCTCGATTCTCTCTCTCTGTGTTTGAGCGAGCAAGTGTGTGTGATTGAGACTACCATCGTATTCTCTCGGAACGACGCCCCAAATTCGCAGACAGCGGAAGGAACAGTCAAAAAATCTGTTCGTATTCAGCTCTATTTAGCTTGAGTTGTCAGATGTCTATGCCCCAAATAGAGACATGTGGTCTTCGATATTTGTCAAACTCTGCTGCGTTCAAAGAAACTTCAAGACCACGCAAGTATGACTTTGTCGTCGCCGTTTTAAACGATGGTTAACTGTGACGTTTGGTCGTAACTCATCCCAGTGTCGGCACAAATGAGGCTTGTGTCCTTGTTTTAGGATTGGTAGTAGCACACCGCTAGAACAATTGCAGCGGCCAAATGTCCACATTGCTGTAGTCTGTTTGTGTATACACCACAAACAACCGAGAACAACCTATCACTCCACACAAACGTTAACCGACACGTTTGATATGTGCGCATTGTTGCGGCCAGTGGAACGACTCGTTATTAGTCTAAAAGTGAACCTAAACCACCGTTAATCATGTAGGCACAGTCACAATTTAGTGTTTGGCTAGAAGGTGATGTAATCTGTGAGCTTTCTTGTGTGAATAATCTTGCACGATTGATAATACAATTACATTTCGGCTACAAGAAACGGGTAGCCGCCAGGTGGCTTTAATACCTTTGCGCCTGCTTTATGCTGGCTCTTTATGAGGAAAACTGCTGCCAGGTGATTGAACCGCGAACTTAGCAGTGGCTTGTGGAAGGTTTATCCTTTACTCAAGGCCCATAGGTACGGTAGAATTAAAGGATTTTCGGGCATTTTCTTTCTTCCGATCTATGGGCCTTGATCGTTGTGTATGCGCAAATTGTGCGGCCGCGGATTGCATTCCGCCTAGAAAGCCAATGCGAGCCGACAAAATGTCATTGTGCAATTAGATAAATTAATCTACACATGCAACATCGAGGAGATGATAATTATTATAACAGCTGGCCGCGCAACATCCATGCGTTAACGAATGTGTTGAATAAACGGATCCCGACTTATACTATGCTTTGTTCACAAGGCTGATAAGAATTAGTACTTAGGTTGTTTCTTTTGTTGTGCTTTTGTAATCACTGAAGAGGCAATAGTATAGGTTGACATTAGAAATATATCCATCGGTGTAAAAGCTGAAAGCAGCCGCAAAAGGTGTCAGACTGACTTTGTCAGGGCGAGCAATCGTATATGCTAATGATAGACTTTACAGTCACGTTGGAAGTAGTTAAAACCGAAAGAACACGAGTTCGTGAGTGGGAGGCTTTGAATGAAACGAAAATTTACGTTTATATATCACGCAATAGAGCGTAAAGTGAATACGCCATATGTGGACGAAAGCAACGGCGATGTTATATATCGACAATGCGATGTGCTTTTCTCGATAGGGAAACCTGGTGACGTTTGTGATATCGAATATATCTATATACTAAACAGTAGAAGATGAATTTTTACAAATATTTTATCATTTATTTGTTTGCTTACTGCTGTACACGCTAGAAAAAAAAGGAAATCATTTTGGAGACATTTCTAGGTGACTTATATATATAGTGCCGTATCATCGTCTTAAAAAAGAGCAGAGAAGTGAAAAAGTGAATGTAAGCAGGCTGTGCCGAGACCAAACGGCAGTGGGGTTTCCCTTCTCCACTTGTGCTAAGAAACTCATGGCAATTGGATATTCGTTAAGTGTATAGTGCGTTAAGTGTTCGCATAGTAGACTGCTTGACTGATTCCCGACGAGCGGGTTAGTGGATGAATAGATTTGCCATGAGTTGGTGTCACATAAAAGCGAATAAACCCCACGCGTGAGGTACACGTGGACGTAACGGATGTATCGGTCTGTCCAATAGTATTGGCCGCCGACATCAAGCAACTACGAGTAGACGGACGACGCTCAGCATGGAGATTGATGGGCGGATTGGGGTCATCAAGGCGCGCGAACGCTACAGCTGTGATTCCTGCGAGCTTTTTCGCCATCGAAGTTCATCAACGGGACGCGAAATCGGCGGTTGTTGTTACAAAACCAGATCACTGCGATTTCAGCGCACATTGAAATGTAAAGCATTTAATCACTGTAGCAGCACACGGCGACAACACGCACTTCCTCATAGACGAAAGAGTCCAGAGAGCTGTTTCGTACAATTAAATAATTGCATGGCACTAGCAGCAATAGAAACTGCACCGAATCCGCTAATTCACAATTCAGTTGTTCTACACAGAACAACTGTGGAAGCTTCACGCCGGTCTTCCTGAGCACTGTTCACGCGCGTACGTAATTCACGACGAATACACGAGGAAAAGACGTTAAGACGTGACATATGTACGTCAAGGAGTAATTAGGATATAAGGAGGTACACATTGTGGGCCCGGTGTCTTCATTTGCTTATCTGCCGTAGTCATGAGACGTCGGAGTCCTTATCTGTTGGTGTTTCTTTCGCTATTTTCCGTGTGTTGGATCGCCCTGACCTACCACCTACTGAGGGCGCCTGACAGCAATGCCGTTGGCGATGTTCAGTTGACGCCGTACTATCGACATGACATAGAAGGCAAATTGGAATCATTCGAGCTTGAACTCCGCGACCAGAAGACGGAAACCCAAAAGCTTTTTCACGGCATACAACCGTTTCGAGATGGCCACCGGCAGTCCATAGGACTACGGACAGATGTCACTTTACTACTAGGAAATGCAGAAACACGCAGTGCAGAAAAACGAGTTATTCCTGTACTGTTGTTTGCTTGCAATCGGGTTACGGTACGGAAACCGATCGAGCAATTGCTAGCACTTCGGCCATCAGCCGAACGTTTTCCCATAATCGTTTCCGCTGACTGTAACCACCAATTCACAATAAACACCATCCGATCATATGGTCAACGAGTTCAGCTGATACAACAGCCCAACCAGACCGAGTTTCGACTAGCGCCTAAGCAGAAAAAATTCAGGGGCTACTACGCCATTGCGCGTCATTATGGGTGGGCACTCAATAAGATCTTCGTCGACCTTAATTATAACGCGGCGATCATCGTAGAGGACGATCTCGAGGTAGCACCGGATTTCTTTTCGTACTTCGAATCGTTGCTGCCTATTCTCGAAGCAGATCCCACCCTATATTGTGTTTCCGCGTGGAACGATAACGGTAAAAAAGGACTAATCGACTTTAATAATGCGTCTCTACTACACCGGTCAGATTTCTTTCCCGGTCTGGGTTGGATGCTAACGCGTCAGCTGTGGACCGAGGAGTTAATGAATAAATGGCCAAAAGCCTTTTGGGATGACTGGATTCGAGAACCAGCGCAACGACGAAATCGGGCGTGTATTCGACCGGAAGTGTCACGCACGAAGACGTTTGGAAAGGTTGGCGTTAGTAATGGGCTGTTCTTTGAGAAACACCTGAAGTACATTGAATTGAATAAAGAACCCATAAACTTTTCTCAGCAAAACCTCACTTATTTGCTGAAAGATAACTACGATGTGGAATTTGTTAAAAAGGTGTACAGTAGTCCGATCGTCGCTTTACACTTGCTGGTAACAAATTCGTTGACGCTTCCAATATCTCAACCTGTTCGAGTTACGTATCATAATCAGACTTCGTTTAAACGTCTCGCCAAAGCGTTGTCAATTATGGACGACTTTAAGTCAGGCGTCCCGCGAACTGGTTACCGCGGTGTTGTATCATGTATGCATCGCGGTCGGCGAGTCTATGTAGCCCCACCAGCCGAATGGACCGGGTATGATCCAAAGTGGGGCTGATTGATTTATATTAAGTAAAGAAATAAAAGGCTACTCAAATGGATGTTGAGTCGTAACACCAGTGTAAAATGTACTTGCACAGATACACATAATTTGTAAAAAAAATATGTACTAAAAAAAGAAACCCTCTAAAATATCGAAGCGCGAAGTAATAGAAAGCTTTCGAATGCAAGATAACACATGCTGACGATTACGTTCACGAACGAAAACGGTAGCATATTCTAGGTTCTATCCAGATTCTGGTCTCGTAACAAGTAGCGATAGATTGTAAAATTAAATAAAGCACCTAAAAGGGGCGCCATTAGAATACCGCAGATACGCTGGACTGAGGTTGCTAACTTTTGGAGGTCTTCCGAAAGTAGAAATATTGTCGTTCCCAAGAAGTCGGACGCAGGACGCTTACTAATCGGAGTACCCTGCTGTCGTGGAAAGTATCTGAGACATACCTAGGGTATTAGTTTTCGTACCGATTCATATACCTGGTGCGGTCTGTGTCTGAAACTTGTATTATTTCTCATATCGTTATTGTAACGAAGATGGATTTAGAACAAGAGACATAAAGGGAGAGATAATATAATACAATATAATATATAGCAGTAAGAAAGCTGAAAATGTGTGTATTGTAAATACTTTTCTTTAAAAAAATACGATTACAATTAAACCGTGCTATCATCATGACTACCGTCCTTATCGCCTTATTAATTTTCTGGCAAAGGTTATGGTAACAAGACCCACACAACATACGCAAGCACGCAAGCAAATGTAGATATGATTACCACAATTACCGCAACAGTAGTAATCATGGCGTCAATGTTGGAGATACTACAAAAGATACATTCAAGTTTATGACAAAACAACTCTTAAGATCACAATAATAATAAAGATTCTAAATATGATGGCAAATAGACGAAACAAATATGAACTGATGTCTTTCTTTTACCCTTAGTATTGTTCCACTATATTTACTCCACATTAGTGCCTTTAATTTGAAAAGAATGTATTATGTAGTACTGTTCTTAGCATTATGCCCACTGGTCTTTTCTTTTTGACTGCATGACTAGAGTTTCAGTGAAAGTTGGAGATCGGTAAAAATTGGGCAGTTATGTGATTATTTGTAGCTTAACGTTTCATTAAGCATATCCTTAGTTCATCGTCACGTTCAAGGGTGTTTATGAGTAATACCTTGTTAAAACAATACAAGTGACATTTTTCGAGTTTGTTTATTATACAGTCATAATAATTCGATTGTGTCTAGAAAGAGTGGTGTGCCACTTTTTCTAGGTTCATTTTGAAGCGATAAAGAAAATTGAGTGACTGTTAGAAATCGCTCAAAGCCGTAAAAGCATGTAAGCTAAAAGTAGTATACGACGATATTGATCTCGAGAATGTTTCGATTTCGGTCTCCATTTCGCCAATTCAGTCTTATTTCAAAAAGTTTATTATACATAGTATTGGCAACAGACGAAGGAAGTTCGATTTTTAAGGCGTCTCTGCTGGATTAAAAATTAAATATTTTATGACTTTAAGTTTAGACATTAGCTGTATGCCTATTTATGCCTTGAAATGAAACCACTGGGGTATTTTATTAGCTTGTGAATTAAACGATAGCAGTATCGAAAGCAAGTAGCTGAATATACAAGTTATACCTTCAGCAATTATTATTAGACATATTTCGCCTCAATCTTTCAAGTAGATTGTATGATGGCGTTGCTACAGCTTACCAACTTGATAAACATGCAGCGTAATGTTAACTTTGTTTTATTAGGTTGAAAAACGAGAGTTGTGTTAAAATTATTACGTCGGGTGTAATTCTAGTAGCAATCAAAGTGATGTCACTGTTAGACCTTAAATGAGTTTGAGATTCGAACAGCTCGGATAACAATGTACATACATCTAATTACACAATTTTATAATATTTTGTATAAAGTAATAGTATCTGCGTTCTAATACAGAAGGTAATAATGTCCTACGCGTAATAGGACAGGTGGTGTGCCTCTGTCTGTCCTATTATGCGCTTCTTTCGTGTTAAATAGCTCGCGTGGCAAATAGCTCGCAATGCTTTTCATCATGCATGACCAGACACCTTATACCTAATAATGTGTCTACAGCTACGCTTGCAGTTTTTTAGTTCTTGCTCGTGAGATTCGATAAACGTATCTAGGGTTATTTATTAGCTTTTGACAACCTTAATTTATGGCCTATCAGGTTGCTTAAATTGTTATGCACCACATTAAATGAAATGTTGCTTTTAATTTTTGATCGTTTATACATTTGATCAAACAGATGTGACATACTCTAATAACGGTGAAGACCAAATTATCCAAGTCTTTTTGCATTTTTGAATTACTCAACTGAACTCGTTTTATTTTATTTATCTATGTCGGATACATTATGATATCATTATCTTGACATGTCATTTATCAGCCAGATAAATTACCTAGAGAGTTCTTAAAGGCAATATGGTTATCTAGGTTAGATTATCTGGCAACTTCCGTACCAAACTATCATTGCTTTTGACTGGTTTAGGTTTATGTTTTCTACAACTCTAAAGCTAAAACGTAAACCGAAAAGTGATTTTTCGTTTTCAGGTAATACAGCATGGAAGCTTTATTTAAAGTGTGGCCTTACAAAGGAAAACATCGAAGATTTCTGCTTACAAAAGTCTGTTAAGGTATATATTTGGCTCACCAATTAAGCTTGGCACGTTGCGTGATATCCAGTTAGCATTCGACTAAAGTATAGACTTACTTCTTACTTACTCATAGTTCGCCTCGCTATTCCAACAACCGATGTGCATGCATCTCTCACACATTAACCCCATTCATTCAACGTTGCTTGAAATGTTCCAAATTGAAGTTGCTAAGTGGGACATTTGGTGAATATAAACATATTTTGGAGTTCGTTATAAACTGTTTTTCGTTTTTTTTTTATTTACGACTGTAGCAGATCGACTGGAATGGCTTCAGTGAACACTTTGAAGATTTCAGGCGCAAGTCACAAGCTGAATCACTCTCATCTATGAACAAGAAAGTTAATTTGGACTTTCATTCGAAAGCATTAAAGGCCGCCTCAGTACCTTCTACGGGACATAGCAAAATATATCAAAATGTCTACGGTAGGTTTTCAGCTAATGGTGTTGGTGAAAATAATTAATGCTTGCTCAAAAAAGATTGCGTAATTAGTATAATATATTCGGCAGAAATAATGTTGAAAAAATGGTTCTTCTAGTGATGCGTGTCAAATGGCGTGAGTTTTAGTGGGTAGGTCCGCCTACAGCGGAAGTCCCATACTACCCAGTGTATACCCTGTTGAAAGTATAATAATAAAGTATAATATACTCAAAAATCCAGAACTTTGCGCATAGGATGCACATTTTAGACTACAATTAGACTTTTCAGTATTCAGAATGCTAGTTTTTATTTTCGCTTGATTCGTTCCTTATTATATAAAAACGTTCGACGAGGTTGACAATCGCCGATCAAATTCTAATATCTGTTCTGTAGAAATGTCTTCAACCATCGTCTATTGTGCTGAGGTTGGCTCCGACTGTTGGGTTGTTGCGCTAGGAGATACATGCTTTTATCCTGAAGGAGGTGGACAAGTTGCCGATATAGGAACGATAACTACGAAGGTACATTGGACAAGTCATTTGTGCTATATATGCAGGTAAAACCATCAGAAAAAGAGCATAAACTACGCGGGAGTTTGAGTAATATCTTTAATTACGTGGTATTGCAATCAATTTTTTACATGACACCATTGGTTCCCGCTATATTTCAGATATCTAAACTCAGAGCACATCAAGTCAGATATTCGCTGACCGTTTAGAATGAAATAGTTGCCTATAAGTTGTTTTCTGCTTCTGTGATGAATTCCGTGGTACAGGATGATCAAGAGTATCGAGTACGGAATGTTGCAAAGATTGGAGACCACATTCTGCATATAATCGAGGGTGCTCGATGTGGCCCACAGATCGGCAGCGAAGTAATTCTTCGGGTCGATAGAACTCACAGGGAACAATGTACGTGGCATCACTCGGCTTGTCATCTGTTAAATGCTGCCATAAAGCATCAACTTGGACAGAATGTCCAGCAACACAGCTCGGCTGTTTGTGACCGTCACTTTCGGCTCGACGTCATCGCTAGGTCTGCTTTTATGTATTGTTTATAAGCTTACTTTTTACATTAATTGTTAATGAATTTAGCTATTTGGACCATGAACACTGTTATACTTATCCATTTTAAGCATCTGCGGACAATATATAATTGGATATTAGTACAGACTTCTGTTTGATAGTGTCTTACAATCGTATAGTTATTATGACTATTTGGCAGGTCCCCCGTGGACGTATTCCATATAGAAGAATTTATTAATTCAGCTATTGCTGCGAACCTTTCGGTGCAAACGGAAGAGCGAGGCCGCGACGAAGCGCTCAGTGATCCACGTATTATCCGACTGCCTGGTGAAGTGTATCCGGAACGAATACGTCTTGTGCGCTGTGGAGATGTTTCGATAGAAGCCTGTTGTGGAACGTAAGTTATTGATATGTGTATTCTAGTGTGAGGAACCTCGGTGCAAATTTTATTGCGGAATGTTATACAAAATATTTTAGACGTTCAATTAGCATGGTGCACTTAAAAAACTATACGGTGTTTACTGGCTTGTTTTGCATCATTAATGCGTCTGCGCTGTTTGCAAGATATCATGGTACAATTATGCTGTTGTGCACAGCCATGTGTCTCGGACTGGTGAGATACCGAAAGTTGTCATTCTTTCATCGCGGTCACTTGGAATCCACATCAAATCGGTAACGGCCACGGCAGCTGCATCGGATATTGCGATCGAAAATGCGGAGCTCATCTCTACGAAAATAATAGCTTTGCAAAGCACTGTCGAGCAGCTTACACCTGAAAAGTTAGTACTGTCTTCCTTGGACCAGCCTCCTCTGTTACCTTTTTGCACAAGCTTTTTTTTTTTTTTTTTTGGGGGCCGATTGAGAAGACCTCTTATCGGCAAGTTTATTTTCTCATT
>MNPL01002395.1:0-12492 GCA_002081605.1 Tropilaelaps mercedesae
TATATATATATATATATATATATATATACACAGAGCACAGACACATAACAACGAAATAAATCCAGACGAATACGTTTCAACAAATGATGTCGTCGGTCGAACTCGCTGCTCCCGTGGACGAAGAATTCCAAAACACGGCAAAGCTTACCTAACAGTTATCTAAAATCCTAATCTAAAATCCTAACGTCTACAAACTAACTGTAGAGGTTAAAGACACAACGCGAAAGATTAATCCCGCGTTGAATATGCTTCATGTAGTTGCATCTTTTAAATTTGGCTAAAAATGCTGTTACCGCGTGAACAAGCGAGGAAATTGAGATTAAAAATTTTCACAGCAGATTTTTTTGCAAAATCGGACCTCGAAATGTAGGTGAATTTCGACCTACAGGGAACGAATTGGAGCAAGGACCAGTGGCTAATAAGAATAACACTTGAAGTAAGAAGGAGATTACAGAAATGGAAAAGTAAGTAGAGATCGATTTCTGGACAGTCAACTTTCTAATGGACCAAACAGAACCTGTCTCGTTTCTCGGAAATGTTCGCGTATACGCCACGAACGAGAGTTAAAATGGTACAAATAAAAAATAAGATCTAACTGAAAAACGTAATAATAGTAAATGCAACGACGGTGGTAGCGGTAACATTAGCGCGGCAATACTCAGAGATGAAAACAGTATGAAAAAGCATATGAAACATAAAACGTATTATTCGATTGGCAGAACACGGTGACCGCGAAAGCTTTAAGACGTAACAATCTTTTCCACAATGAGAGTAACTAATTAATTATAAAAGCAACAAAAGTCTTCGACGTCTTTGAACATGCATGCAAACATATAAACGATATGCTAAAAGCAAGGAATGATCAGTTGAATAAAACATCGCTGCACTGTCGTTGCTATTAATAAAAGACGAAGCGTTTATGATCAATGGGACCCGAAAGCAGAACACGAAAACATTCACTTTGAAGTCAATTTTAAAGGTGCGACGATAGTTCGACCGGTATGGAAACGGATGTATATTATTACGCGAAAAAAAATGAATGAAGTAAGAGGAAACGGAACACAGAGATTACTATAATTTAATTTTGTTTGACACCAAATGACTTCCAATAGCCTCCGGTTGTGTACTAAGCTATCCGGCACGCCGAACTAATGACTGTTAATCATTGTTATTACGACTACGATAACTGCATAATTAATACCAACGAAGTAATATTAATGCAATAAAACGTGTGAGCAAACGAACACGTCTCAGTGACGAACTGGTGTGTCCTTATTATTCGGTCGGCAAGTACAAAATAGAGAGCAGCCCACCCAGAATAAGTCGAAAACAACTGATAATGTATGGTAGAGACATCAACATAACTATGTTCGTATGTGTACTTTTTTAAAGAATTATTTAAATACGATTTGAATCCGGACTATGTTTTCGAAACACCTCATACATGGCTAAATTCCACAGAATGGATAGACTTTTTCGAAAAAAGGCCAAACTTAATAATAGAAAGTTTATCTCTTATTATTAGAAAGTTATTAGAAATTATTATATTAAAAAGTATAATCATTAGATTTCAACATTTCCTCAACGTCGCCTCGAAAAGTTATAGAATGCAGCTGCACCTAGATATCTTGAAATAAATCGCAAATTAGCGTTTCGTCAAATTATGAATGGCTACTTTGGTTGAAAATCTACGGAAATCCACTCTACAGTTTAGCGCGTGGAGAGAATAGTACTGTATGGTTTCAATTGATCACCAATACCAGATATCATTATTATCGTACACTATAACGGTAACTCGTGTCCACCAAATGATTAACATAAATGTTACAAGTCTGAGAATAAACACGAATTGTTGCCAGACGAACAGTTGCAATGTACAAAACTTTATTCACAATAATTGTCAACAAACTATTTAACAGTAAACTTGGCATTACTAACCACACTATGCCTGAAACCTGAAGCGCCATCTATTCAGGCTTTTTTTCATTATCGTTCGTTTCTACCTCTGCGCCTTGCTGCCCCTGTCGCTGCACTCTTTGCAACCGGTTCCTAATCGTAGTGTTACTTCGTACGCCCATTAGGTGGAAATGCTCAGCGAACAGGCATTTCAGCATAGGGTAGATAAGGGGAAGCACCTGAAGTTGTTTGGGTGAGACCTCCATATGGTCGAATGCACAGCCCACACGACCCTCGTCAAAGATGACCTCGTCCACGTTTGGTAACTTGCAGTAGCGTTGCGAGAAATGTGTAAGCAGAGTGAACTTGGCGTTCATTTGACGACCAATCTCAATGGCCTGCGCTGTAGAGCAGTGCGCTTTAAGCGCTGCGTCCTCCTCAAGACCGGTCTCCATTGTCGCCTCGTGGATGAGCAGATCACAACCTTGGCCCAATGCGACGAGATTCGAAGAAGGCTTTGTATCGCCAGAGTACACCACACTATAACCGTCAACATCTATACAAATACCGTATGAGTCTTTGCAGTGGGGCACGTAACAGGTAGATAGACGATCAACCCCTATATGTTTGAACGACTCGTGATTTGTAACCGCTTCCTCAGCGTCCCTACGGAATGCAGCACAGTGCAGGAAGTCAAAGTCGATGCGTTCAAAAATATCGCTATATTTTTTTAGCCACACACACAGTTCCGAAGGTCCCAAAATGCGTAGGTTGACTTCTACGCCGAGGTTGACACGTTCTTTTAAGATAGTAATCAAGCCAAGATGGTGGTCAGCGTGCATGTGTGAGATGTAAATGCATTGGAGATTACGGAGAACGCTTTTAGCGTTTTCTACTCCGTAATGTCGAACTATTTGGCTCCACGTGCTTTCCCCGCAGTCGAGAAGAAGATAGGTGTTGACCTTAGTGGCAATTAGAATGGCGGACACATTACGATCTTTGCTTGGAATGGCGCTCCCCGTACCAAGGAATGTGACACGCGGATATTCCCTCAATTCATCTTGTTCGACCTTAGCTAACCGATGTTTAAGCTGGCCTTGTACGAGATCAAAGTTTGGGGACAATTTCGCTTCCTCGATATACTGCTGAGGTACAATTTTAACCGTTGTTGTAAGATCCAATCCGTAATGTGGCCTAATACTATACCTTGTTAGCGCGCCAATACCAACTCCCGTCGACCTCGGAAGAAGAGGAAATATTTCGTCATGGATTAAGTTGAGTCGATACTGTGCACGGTATGCCGCTGTACTTAGCTCATAACTGTTTTGCTCACAAAGATGCAGGTTAACCGTGTTCGACGGAAACTTTTTAAGAAATGCCTGGTATTTTGCCGTATCAAACACATTTTTAGGGGTCATATGCACTATCAGACTGGCCATGTCGGCTTCCGACACTCCGTCGAGAACTTGGTGAGGCCGAAACTCGTCTGCATTGAGAAGAGCGTCTAGATAGCACTCAGAAGGACATTCGAGTATGATAAATATTGGAGCGCGTTCGTCTTGTCCCAGGACATCGGTGGGTCTGACAACGCGTCCATCATCCAGTGTGACCTCCTCTCCGGCTTTTAGCTTTGCAAAAAGTGGCCCCGAAGGTACGCCCATTTCAGTACAGCGTTGTGGAGAGAGTTTGCCGGGTTTTGGGTGCGGTTTACAAATATAGCTAATGACAGCGTCATTTGATATTGCCAGCTCTTCCAACCGAACACGTTTGGTTGTCGCTTCCATACCGGTGCAATTGCTACTCTTGTTCAAAATAACATATTGGACTTTCATTACATCATCAGAAAATTCGCTTTCGTCGTGCCTGGTGAGATTGATTAAGTTAAGGCTTATAAAATTGCGTGTGATTTGGAACAGCTCCATTATGCTCTTGTGTCCGTTAATCTCTAATCCAGGTACTCCCGTATCCTGCAGCGTTAATAAGTAGCCAATCAGACCGCCGATATTCTCCCACCTCGGCGAGGTGAAAAACAAATGTTTTGTCTTAGGCATTTTAATTTTGTTTTCTTGACAGAGTTTTTGTGTGCCCTCCCCACAGTTGAACAAGTAGCGGGATGTATCTGTGAAAACATATACAGACCTCGGGCCACCTGGACATCCATTGCCCAATATCTGAAGATGAATGTTCGGTGCAATCGAAGTCGGCTTCTGCAAATCTTTCTTCTGCCTTTCGATCCTTTGCTGTCTGAGCTGTTCAGAAATGTTTCGGTTCGTTGGCATTTTAGCCAACCGTGTCAGTGGCTGAACTACTCACTAACAAAATTCACCCAAAAACGGTGGGGCGACACGCCTGCACCGTTTTAGCATAGCACGAGCGCGTCTGCAAACAAAGGGAGCCGACAGTCAAATAAAATGCAAAACGTAACGTTCAGCAGCGCATCAATCAGATAATATAAGCGGTCACACACCAGCGTTGTAACGACCCGAAATCTATACCATCTCTTAATTAGCTTGGACATAACTGAAACCGACATGTGCGCGAAAGGTTGTCATTATATGAATAACATGCTCTGTGCCTTCCAGTGACAGTAACAGAGCTGAAGTTTTTTTGCCGAAGTTGCAAGAAGGAGCAGAGTACCACGTTTAGCAGTAATTCACTGACTGACGATGTTCTAACCTTGAATGTCATAGGTTCACAATGTAAACAGCCTACGCAGACTGACTTCACCCTTTGAGAGTATTAGTTTTCGAGTACCTTTAAACACTGTGGATAATGGATTTAGTTAAAATACGTACCCGATGCACTGATCTGACAGAAGAGAGAAAACGCATCAGTGAGTTCCCTGAATCGAACATGGGAAACAAGAGAATGGATTCACCGGGTTTCATCTAGTCAACTCCTTCAGAGATACCCTCACCGTTCTTCAAGCACTCTAAGCACATAACGGGGTTGCGCACACAGTAGCGTTCGAAACAGGCCAACATATGTCAGCTCAAAAATCTGCTAATGACCCAACCGGGGAACCGCCGCAAAAGACAAATCGATCTGAGAGAAATACACAGAAATGACTAGATGCGACGTGAGCAGCTATGATGAGCACAAAACGATAGTTCATTAGCGCCTTCTGTTGTCAAAAGCTTCGATTGTATATTGTGTAAATTAACTGCATTGGATATCAACTGTACCACTTATGTAAACAATGCTGGCAAATGAATCCTTAGAGGTTCACGATATAGAACCGTACGCTGCTTCTGTTCTGCCTGAACACTTATATAATAATTGAACAAATTTTAGTATAGGATTCCATAATTGCGCGCTTAGTCAAAGAAAGCTTTAGATATGCGTCACCAAAGAGATTTCACCAATGGAACAAAATTTTACGAATGTTGAACTTTGATTGCAATGGAAGGTTTTTGAAATTTCCGCCTTTGTCGAATAAGGAAAGGGCTAAAGTTTGAAAGAGCAAAACGTGGAGCATCATATGAGAGAGAAAGGTACGAAAGAGTTTACGTAGAAAAAATAATATCCGGCCAGTTACCGTTAGTTTCTTCAATGTATTGTTGCTCTGATAAAGGAAACCTTGAGCACAAAAATAATTTGGTGTTCCTCCCATGTCTAGGAAGTACAACGCATTTTAAGTAAAAAAAGTTATTTTCATTATAAAGCGGTCACGTTATTTAACCCTGTCCAGATAAAAGATCGCACAGAGATGTCTCTCGCTTGCATATATAATTAGTTGGGGAGAGTCGCAGAATGAGCATACAGCTTATATGAAGCAGAATCAAAAAATAGTATTCGTGGTCAGGCAAAACATTTGTTATTTGTCTACCTAAGTGACAAAACAAATACTAGTCTAAATTCGCATGTACAGAAGATTTGTTTATTCACAAAAACATCATAACTCGTAACTTCCAATATATATACGACATTAAAAACAATTGTTTACTACCTCGTCGGAGCTGAAAATTCTTTCGGCTTCTCTTTTCTTTCTTTATCTGTGACACCGGCTTATGTGGTGGCTCTTTTCCCATTGTCGCTGACGCTTGCTAGCTGTGCTGCTTTTTTCGTTCATAAAATAGATATGTTCAGCAAACAAGGACTTGAGCACTGGATACACTTGGGGAAGTATTTTCAGGTTTTTGGGTGAGACCTCCATATGGTCGAAGGCAAAGCCCACACGGCCCTCCTCAAAAACTCGATCCTCCATGTTTGGTAGTTTGCAGTAGCGCTGCGAGAAATGCGTGAGCAGAGTGAACTTCGCGTTCATCTGATGGCCAACCATAACTGCCTGTATCGTTGTACAGTGTTTCTTCTTTGCTGCAAAATGCTCTAGCCCAGTCTCTATTGTTGCCTCATGGATAAGCAGATCGCAACCTTGGCCCAATGCGACGAGGTTTGAAGAAGGCTTTGTGTCGCCGGAGTACACCACACTATAGCCGTCAACATCTATACGAATGCCAAATGAAAGGTCACAATGGGGTACGTAACAGGTGGAAACACGATCGACCCCTAAATCCGCGAAAACTTTAGCGAATCCACTAGATTCATTGCACTGTAGGAAAGAGACGCAATCTATGAAGTCGAACTTGATTCGATCGAAAAGGTTGTTAATTTTTGCGAGCCAGTTCAATATGGCGGAAGGTCCTAAAACTCGCAAATTGGTTTGAATACCAAGCTTTTCGCGTTCTTTTATCAAGGTGACCAAACCGAGATGATGGTCAATGTGCATGTGTGATATATACACGCAGTTCAGGTTACAAAGGATATCCTTAGCCATTTCTGCCCCGTAGTGGCGTACTAACTGACTCCACGTACTTTCTCCGCAGTCAAGTAAAATATATGCATTGGGTCTCGTCGTCATGAGAATACCTGACACATTGCGTTCCTTGCTTGAAGTTGCGCCTCCCGTCCCAAGAAAGGTGAGGCGGGGGTATTCCCTTGAGTCATCTAACTTGATCTTCGTTAGTCGGTCCTTGAAATGGCTAAGGACGGAATCAAAGCCTGGTGAAGATTCCGCCTCTTTGATATACTTTTGAGGGGAAATCCTTATCGGTGCTTCAGGATCAAAGCCCATATGTGGAACAAGATCATACTTTGTACGAGCCTCAACACCTGTTCCCGTTGACCTTGGCAGAACAGGAAATACCTCGTTGTGAATCAGATTAAGCTTGTATTGCAAACGGTGTACCTCTTTGCTTATGTCATAACTATTTTGCTCACAAAGCAGCAAGTGCGCGGTCTTCGCTGGAAACTGCTCTCGGAATGTCCGATATTTGGTAGAGTCGAAAACGCTTTTAGGCGTAATATGAACGACTAAACTAGCCATTTCATGCTCTAAAGCGCCCTCACGGTATTGATAAAATCGAAATTCTTCTGCTGCAAGAAGAGAATCCAAATACTCTTCGGAGGGACATTCCAGTATGATGAAGGATGGAGGGTGCTCATCCAATTCTAGTACTTCACTATATTTCACAATACGGCCATCATCCAGTGTTATATCTTCACCCGCTTTTAGCTTCAAAAAAAGCGGTCCTGCAGGTACTCCAAGGTCAACGCACCGCTCTAAAGAAAATGAGGGTTCTCTCGCACTTGGTGTACAAATAAAGCTAATCACAGCATCATCAGGTATAGTCAGGTCATTTAGTCCAACCTGTTTGATGGCAGGTCCCCCTTGGCTGGCGTTACTGTTTTTATTAAGAATGACATATTTGATTTTTAGCGCATGGTCGGAGTACTCCAATTTGTCGTGTCTCTCGATCTTGTCTAGCGGGATTTTGGTGAAGACTGTTGCGGCTTCAAGCAACTCTAGTATGCGAGGATGGCCATTGAGGTGTATCTTAATCGGCTTTGCTTCTAGTGCACTTAGCACAAAGCCAAGCACACCGCCGATATTTTCCCATTTAGGCGAAGTGAAGAATACATGCCGAGTCCTTACGAATTTTAGACCGTATTCTTTAAAAAGCCGCTGTGTTCCTTCTCCGCAGTTAAATAGATAACGGGAACCATATGCGAAGACAACAACAGATCGTGGTCCGCCGAGGCATCCGTTACCCAAAATTTGAAGGTACGAGTTGACATGGTAGATTACTGTCTGTTCCCGTGCGTGTGAGTTTATTTTCCCCGCTTCAGTGTTGAGTTCCTTTGGTAAATCGGCAAGGAGGTTAAGCACTGAGCTGGAATACCGTTGGTTATTGCATGCGCCACGAACAATAATGTGTCCAATGTGCCTTAATCGGAGCATGATACGATCACCTAGGGAAAAAACGTTAATAACGAGTTGTTACATTTTAATATATATTATAACATACTGTACGTTTTCAGTGGTCAAGCCATGCATGCGAATCGAGCCACCTCACTTGTTTATGTACATTTGACGTAATATTTCTTCAACTATGACATCTGATTAAGGATATTATTCTACTACTGGATTCGAACCGATTCACGAAGACCAATGTATCGTTTGGCACTACGAAACGTTCGTGATGAAGCCCACCCTTACAAAAATCGATGCAAATGGAAATTCAACTACACACAGCTAAATTATAGGCATGCGAGTCTAATATTTGAATTTGTATCACATTATTCTTTTTATGTTTGTTTTCAATTGAAGGCTAACTTCTGCGTCACTTTTTGGATCTACTCAAGACTATGTTATACGGTTTGGTATAGACCATAAACATTACTACCTGTAGTCATTTCGAGCGAGTTTGAGAAAAAACCTGTAGTTTAACTTCGAAAATAACCTGTGCAATAATTCAATGAAAAAAGGATTCGAAAAGCTGATTTTTTTAACCGAAGACAAATAACCACTGTTTAGCCCTACATAATAAATTTAAAATAACTCACATAACCGCTCAAAAGTGAAAACACGCACTCTGAGCTTATTCCGACCAGTTTGCTAGTTTAAAGTACCGCGTTAATATTTTTCACTGTCGGAGCGCGTAAAACGAGCATAATCGAACGAACGCCTTGAGTAGCTGCACCTAGTCAGAACGGTTCAAACGTTAGTCTAAATGCGGCCCAGCAAGCCACTGCATGAGCGTTTCTTCTTCATAATACAGACAAAAAAATTGATCAACAAAGCACGACGACTACCCGCCATTGCTCTACTGCCAATTTACGAATTAAGTTTTTTGCGCAAGGCGCAAGCAAAATGCGCAGATGTGACAAAGCTCAGACCTTTAGAGAGCAAATTAACTGATAAATAAGTACCGGTAGTGTTTAAAAATTAAGGAAGCGATGAGTAAGAGCGTAAATGGATCTGCGCATGTGATCCACTTGCTTTCTAATTCAACTAAAAAAAAACAGCGAAATAGTCACTCAAGAAATCGGAAACTAGAGACCCACAGTAAGAGTTCCCTGGGGTGATATATTGAGCAGAAAGAGGACCACGGCCTTGCTTAAATAAAATACCCAAATTCGAACTCGTGTGGAGCTCTTAAGGATTACGAAACGGGGCTCTAAACACTAACACGCTAGCAGCAAAAAATACCAAGAAATCGAGAACTTACTTGCTAGAATTTATGGAGAAAAAGACACAATTACGCATATCGTATAAAACTGTATTTCGTAAGATAGAATTAGGCGTAGAATCGCCGTAAAATTTTACGGAAACATATTATGAAAGGAAATAAACAGATGAAAAATATACTGGCAAAATCGGAGAACCAAGACCCCAAGAACCGAATTAACGCCCATCTAAATAATGCAAATAATTTCTTCAATAAGATGTCAAAGAGAATTCCAAACATGCACTGTTAATGCCAGTGTTGGGAATGACGTTTTCTGGTTCGAGCCGCGAACTCACTTCAGAATTTTGATTGTTTAGCAGCCTAGGGGGGTGAGGGCAATTTGTTTGCCTAAGAAATGTAGAACCTCAACCAGTGAGCTTGGTTGGGCAGTTGGGCAGTTGGGCTTGCTCGCAACGATAGTATCGATACTTGTATTGCAAACGAAATCGTTTGCCTGTTCGCAACAAGGTGCCGAAATCAACTACAGACCACAAGCTACAGGATGCAAAAGAGAATAAGGTCACCTGTGACAGAAATAAGAGCCCGGACAAACGCATTATTCTCTGCTTCTTACAACCGACCTTAGTGGTGTCCTTTTATTATGATACAGTGAATTTTACGGAGCCAATGGACCACCCCTGAGCCTCTTGGGGAGAATTGAGTCATCTGACGGCAACGGAAAATGCTGGTATGTGAGAGGTGTTTTTTTTTATTTCGGCCCAAGATGAACGACGGTCGAGAACCTTGAGGACTGCAAATACCTAACTTTAGAGGCGGTAGCATCAAGTATATTGGTCCGGGCCGGACTTCCGATATGTCATATTAATCAAACTTATGGTCTGTCCTTAAATGGGCCTGGGACGTACACACCGACGGTCCGAATCTGCCGACGCATGGACCTAGCTGTAGTACAGGGCAGAGAATGTCCTGTGAAAAGCTTCATTAAAACCCATGCACTTGCTAGGTTTTAATGAAAAAATAAAAACATCTTTTTGGGGGCGAGGCCATTTAAACAGACCTTACGCCTTAATATATTAAAATAAGGGCATTAATACAATTACGAATTTATGCAGATGGCTTTTTCAGGAGAATACTTTCTAAAATTTTTACGAAGATTAGACTTTGCTGCATTACACTGCTTGGCTGCTACTAAGGCTCCTTTGTATACTAGAAAGTTGTTTTCTTTCCAAATAATGGTGATAAAACAACTAATCCAAAAGCTGCGATTTGTATATAGTACTGTTTAAAGAAGCTTGCTTCGTCAGTAACAGCAGGAGCAGCAGAAGGCACGCGATATGACAATATGAGGAGAACATACTTCGCTAGCGTGTGCACGCACGCTCAACTCACCCGGTCCTGTCTGCATGTTAGACGGCCGTCTGCTCAGTAAAACGCACATCAGAACTTTGGCGCACAGTGCGCAAGGACACAAGCGTGCCTAGAGAGCCCATGAAAAATCGAACTGGTATAAGCAATGGCCGAAAATTGGAGTTAATGTTGTGTTAGAATCGAACCCATTGCACGCACCTTTACCGGTTGGAAGTCGGAAAAAGAGCATCCAAAGTGTCCACTCGATCGGTATCGTACCGTGTCAACTGTTTCCAGCCGTAAATCTGCACACGTTTTTTGCGTTCAATTTGGAGTACAGCGTGGGATCATGAGTCAAATCACGTTTAATCAAAATAACTCTGCTGTATGGTGGCCCTCACCCGCGCCTAATCAACTGATAATGGTTCCATATGGTCCGCCTCCACCTGCCGGCCCACCGCCTCCAGCTCTTGGTCAGTATCAGACTCGCATTCCGGTCCCGATAATGCCATATGATCTTCGAATGGGTTTTTTGCCTCCCGGATTTACCTCGACTTTTGTGTTTCGTGGAGGCAATACCATGGTCTTAGGGCCGCCCGCAGCAGTGCCGATCTTATCGGCCCAGGTGCCCCTCAATGTGACCGACGTCAGCGGGAACACTACCAGAGCTAGTGTACGGGGTGGGGCCCAGGCCAGCCTGACATTCAGTGGTCCATTGCCAAGCTCGCCGATCACGGTGTCTTCAAATGCAAGACCGGTCACAATTTCGCGTAGAGGCAGGACCACAAGTGTATCTGTTACGTACAACGGAACCGAGAACGGGCCGGCAGCTACTGCAAGCCCGGTCACACTCAGGCCACAAGTTATTGCTAACTGCGGACAATCGTCTGAGTGCTCGACGACGTCGACCGTCAATGATAGTGGCACATCTGAACTATGTTGCTCGGTGTGCCTGGAATCCTATTCAGTGCTACAGCGACAGAACAGACGTGCGGTGGTGTTAAGTACTTGTTATCATGTCTTCTGCCAGAGATGCATTGAAACCGTAATGCACACGCGAACCCAATGCCCAAAGTGTCGTCAACCAATGAAAACCTCTGATCCCTACCGCCTTCTGTTCTTCTAAGAATTTAGAATAGATTATTAGGCTAGACCCCGAGTCGCCATGTATTTGGGTGCATTGTGGGTAGCAAGCTACGCAGTGGAACACGCATTAGAAGCAACAGAATCACGTCAAGCACAAGGGCAGTCTATCTATTTCTATGTGCCTTGTGGAAATCTAGGTCTATATATAAGGACGACTGTATTTGTGGTGTGTGCAAGTACCTGTATACATTTATCTGTAATTGTAGACTGAGCAGAGAGGTAGATAATACGTTAAATACATATAGCACAGGATTCAACTTGACGCTATATCACACGGACGAACCTCGTGTTATAATATCGTAAATTGTCAAGAATCACCATAAAAAGATTCATTTATTTTGAAATTTAAGCTTTCAACAAACAATTTTCTGACGCGCGTGCATATATGCGATACACATATTTAAAATGACCTCATTTTCATTGGAGTTTCCCGATATGACAATGAATGAAGACCAATGCTTGTTAGCAGTAATAGATGTCTGCATCGTATCATGTAAGTTTTTCTGATAAAACGCAAGATGCTGAATAATAAAGAACAAAATAGATGCTTTCTTTATACAGTTAAGGTTACTAAACATTTTGTCTCTGTTTCTCTATTTTATATATATATATATATATATATATATATATA
>MNPL01002397.1:0-14850 GCA_002081605.1 Tropilaelaps mercedesae
GGGGGGGGGGGCAAGCAACACAGCCAGACAAGTCGACACTATTCAAGATGACAACGCAAGTAAAGCAAATTAGGTTTTATTGTGTGAAAAAAAGCGCAGCCGAGAGAATTGCCGAGGGAGTTGTGCACCATGGCCGGGTACAGTCAGCGGCCAGCGAAGCGCATTTTTGGCCGAGACCCATCTGGAGTTGGTTCGATACCATTCGGATAGCGCTCAAATGAGGAAACATTCCCACTAGATTCGTGTGCACATGTGCCGATGCGGACAAGATATAACTGTCTCCGTTGACATCATCGGCATCGAGAGGAACACGGCGAATGGCTCGCTCGTTAGGTTAGGCTAGGTCGTCGGTCTGCTCACGTGAGACCTCTCGAAGAACTTCGGTCTCTTAGAACGAACGTAACAGGATCGTGGACTGGTTTGTGGAGTTGCGCCAGATTAGCGATTCCCATAGCGTCAGCTTTGTATTGCGCACCACCGACTTTGCGCTTGTGTGCTGGGAACCCCCTTCGGTCTCCGCGCATACATTAGGTGAGCAATATATATATATATATTGAAACTAAAACAAGACATAGTCTGTACCTTTTATTGAGGAGCAATTAAATTTGGCTCGGCGTAGTCTTTAGCAATTTTCAAACATTTTTTGTTTGGTCATCACCATCTTATCATCGCACCGCTCCGCGCTTTGCTTCGTTTCTTCGCTAAGCGATTAATGTGATGAGCGTACGCAGCAAAGACGCTTCCAACAGTGTTTAGCTTTCGTGTAGCGGATACAGACGAACCTAGAAATAATATTCGCAAGCTCTTAGGTGCACAACCTGCCATCCTGTCGCGCAACCTGACAAGCAGCCTCATTCGCGTTCGATGCTTCACAGCCTTTTCTCTGCATATGTACATACACAGCCTCACAGCTCACCAATACACACACACACACACACAATAGACACGCTCGTCTGCTCCGCTTCAGAGGCTCTACTTTTCGGTAGAGCAGTTCGTCTGTGCAGGCCGGGGTGGTTGGTTCCCCCCTTTAAAAGTCGCCGAGTGGCTCCCTGGCATCGGTGAGGTACTTGCAAGACTGGCCAGACCCTAACGCAACGGCTGGCTTGTGCGCTTGCGAAACATTACCAGCCTCACCCGCTCATCGACTGCACCTCAACGCACGTCGTGTGAAGGGGGACGAACTTCAACGAGGAAGAAGGCCGTGCATCATCCGAAAGTAGCTCTCGTAGAATTCGTTCGTTGCCGACGACGCTGTTGTTGACGTTGTCGTCGAAGCGGCTGGGGTTGCCGCAATTGCGACAACGGAAAACGCGGTCGTAAGGCCGAGAAAGGACAAATGTGGGAAGGGGAAAACTAAGGCGTGGATTGAGTAGTTACGCCACGCTCTGGCCCCTCCGACGAGGGCGGCTCCATCGTGTGCGAGTTGCCGCCATCTGAGGGCAACTGAGGGTGGGCAGGCGCGTATGCCAGAAAATGGCATCCGCGACGGGGTGACAAATTTCAAGCTGGCTTGAGGAATGTGTTGATGGCAACCGACGTGGTGGCCGAAAGGACTGCTGCGAGGAGTGAGGAGTCCGGAGTTCGAAACAGGACAGGAGGAGGGAGGGAGGGCAGGGACCCCGTGCAGGGCAAATAATCGTCTTGGTTCTCGCGCATCGATTTCCGATCAGTTCGTCGTCCCCCGAAAACGCCTCCGGCAGAGCCTCCGGTCGGTGCCGCCCACACCCGGCAAACCCTTCACGCCCTCAGAGTCTCTTGGCCCCCAATATTTGCAGGTGATATCGGCCCATTCTGCTACGAATTCTACAAGCGAACGCGCCCTTCTGCATGTCGCGCTGCTTTGGCCATGCTTCCGCTACGCGAGCGACGCGCGCGGCGTCGAATCACTTTGAACGACTTGTTATGGCGAGAGAAGACGACAACACAACAACAAACAACAACAACTACAACGAGCAACAGAGGGTTGGAGGGGCAGGGTACGGTGGTGGTGGTGGTGGTCGTGGTGGTGGTGGTGGTGGTGGTGGAGGGTGGATGATTACGCCCACCCCGACTCGTTTAGTTGTCAGTCTCAGTCTGATACGAGACGACAGACCGACAGGGGACATCCCTGATGCGCACGCCAAGCGACGAAATTTCGCCCAGACGACCAAGCTTCGGCCAGACGAGACGAAGCAGGACTTCCTGCATCTTGAACAGGTTCGCATGTTTCCTCTCCATAGCGCAGACATGTCAAACCTGATTTTGTTGTTTCTCGCCGTCAGACAATAACTCAATATTACTTACATGCGATTTAATTGCTGTTGCTGTTTGTTGGGAGCCAGAACGTCTGCCAAAGGTAAACGCTTTTCGAAGGGAAGATGCGGCCAGGAAAATGTCTGAAACAAAATTAACTACTGGGGCGGAATGCTCAATTCTGCATGGTAGACCTTAGGCCAAGTAGATGACGAAAATGATCAGGCGAGCAACCCGGCCTGGGCTGGTTTGCAGGAAGCGAGGCTGAATACACTTCCATTGTCGAGTGCCTCTTCACATGGGTGATGGCGTCCTTGCCCTCAGAACCGCCCTGTGTCCGCCCCCCACTCGGGTCTGACCCTGTCGCCTTTACTTCACGGACGATCCTTCAGAGAACCGCGATGCGCCGCTAGAATTGGTGGCCAATTATTTCAACGAGTCCCGCTCGCACACAGCGGCGGGGGGGGGGGTCTCTGCTCATGACAGCATTAACCAGCGACGACTGCGTGGGGGGCGGCGCACTTCTCCGGCGTGTCCACCGCTTTAGCCGTGTCATCTGTAGGTTTCTTCCCCGAGGGCCTTGTGGGTGCCGATGCCCCTGTGCGGTGAACGTACATCGTCGACAACCAGACTACTCGAGTGCCTGCGCTCTCAGGAGGGTCGCGGCAATTGCAGCGAGTTACATTGGCTGGCTTTTGCGCGCGTATGTTTGTTGTTAGCAGGCCGGGCGCCGCTCAGTGCAGATATGTTGCGTGTGTGTGTGTGTGCAGTTTGAATGTCAGTCTGTATAGGCGGTGTTTGTTAGTATGGACAACAGCACACATACGTATTAACAGGTCGAACGAAGGCTTCCCGCTGTCAGCCGAGGGAACAGTAGCCAATGGGCGGCTCTCGCCAGCTTCAAAGCCTGTTCCTCCTATGCACGCGTCTGTCTCTTGGACGGGGGTCGAAGAGCTGCCTGCCTGCCTGCCAATCTAAATTACGCCACCCCCGCATGCAACGAAGGGGACTGCTTCTAACTCGAGCCTCCCGCACAGGGCGGTTCGGGCGAACGCCATCACCGGACATCAACCTGGGCTGGCGACGCAATCCCGGGTCGAGCAGACCACGGGGGCAGAAACGGCGGCCGGAGAGAAATAGACAGCGAGCCCGGAGGATCGGGGGCATTGAGAGGGAGAAAGACCAAAAGGATCTGCTGGAGAGCTCGACGGGGTCAGACTTCGTCAGAACGGGAGGAGGAGGAGGAGGAGGGTGTGTGTGGGGCATCGAGGTTTATTCATTATAGGCGAGAGCACCGCCTCGACCACCGGGGGCAACGCCACCACCCACGTTAAGCATGTCGAGCAGGCGAAACGAACGGGCAGGTTGCAGAAGGGCGGCCTGCGGTGATGGTAAAGGCTCACAGAAGATCCACGATTCGCTTCCGAGCACAGCCTCCCTCCGACCGTGGTCTTGGCCGGTGCCACTCAATGGGGCCACCGTCTATAGACCCGAGCGGGCCAGGTTGATTGAGAGCCCTCAGATGCACCTGTTTTATCACCGAGTGGAGCCCATCGCGCTGCCAACTTCCTCCTTGTCTCCCATCATCTATGCGCCATAGTAAAACAACTTGCCATTGGGGGGGGCCATGAGGTCGCTAGATTCGCGGGGGACATGAAGGGCGGTGGAGGTCTGTGGACGTGAGGGCCCGTCGGAGCAGTTGTCATCACGCTGTGATTGGATGAAATAGACGTGGCTTGCAACCTCCCTCGTCGCCAGCGAACTGCTGTTAGGCGATGACATCCACCAAACAGCGAACGACTCAACGGAAGCGTCCCTTCAATGCGCCTTAGCACCCCGTTCCAGCCCCTCTTAAGGCCAGAGGCATACGCCTGCGGGAACGCTGTATCCACCCTCTTGACACTGCGACGAAGTACTTTGACTTCTTTGTCTGCTTTGAAAGCTGATTTAGGAACTGACGCGCCTGGTGACGTAGCGCTGAAACGTCGACTAAGGTCGTTAGGTTGTCTATCTCGAGCGAGCAAATTAACGAATTTAGCTTCTCTGTTATCGGTCATCACCTCAGTTCGGTATAAACCCCCAGAAATTATAGGAGCGAGTGCCTCAAAATCGTGCCTTTGCCCAATTGGCAGTCTGAGCAAAATCTCTGCTCTAGAACTGACAGTCCTATAGGCTGCTCCTGGGCTGCTCCTGGGCTGCTCCTTGTTGTCGACATGTAGCCGCTTTACAACACGCATGTGCGTGTCTGACAATGGCCCGTGTCGCAATATCGCTGTAACGATCTTGCAGGACACATCGAATTGTGCCATGCTCCTTACTCAGGACACGCGCACCTATACAGTGGAAGGATGCATCCTTTCACCGATAGGGTCCAACGAGACCGGCCATCTATCCAGTAACGTCTACATGTGCATACGATAACGACCTTGTTAAACCCACATGTTTATGACGTATCTGGCCGACCGGTTGGCCACGCTAGCCTGGGGCTCGAAGTTTGCCCACCTCGATTCTGGCCACTGGCCCAGACGGCCGTGGTCCCTTTACGTCTTTGGAAATTACCAACGCTTGTGAACGACTGAAACCCTGCCTGCCTGCCTGTCGGTCGGTCGGTCGGTCGGTCGGTCGGTCGGTCGGGTCCGTTAGCCCTAAGGGACGACGGACGCGTTTCGTTTTAGTGTAGTAACTGCGACCGGCAGCGGCTGTTACGCTCGTCTCCGTTGTAGCGCGCGCTATTATCGCTTCAGAGGCGGCAATCGCGCGCGTCCAACTGGCCCAAGTGACCGCTGCCCATTTACTCGTGCAAAGCGTCGGACGGTATTCAAACACATGATGACAATTCTATTATTCATCCGGTGCTGGTTACAAGGTCGTTGTGCTTGACGGCATTCAAGTGGCGTTTAGATATGACCGCGATGGCAACTGTGCAGAAATGAGCTTGAAATTAGTGCAGAAACTGTGGCAAGATTCATCTTCAGAGATGGCCAGCAGCGACATCCGAGCGATGCTGGTTGGAGATTGCGAAATAGTTCTTTTAGCCTAGTTCATATCATGGGCTGGAAACTGTCCTAAGTAAGATTGACCGCCGCGAGGTCACTCATCCGAAGTACATTCACGTGTTTGTTCAGGCTAACCGCGGAGCTGCGCGTCCGGACGTAGACCCCCGGCGCACCGGCGCAAGGCAGCGCGTCACCATGGCGATGATCGACCTTGCAGGTCGATCTGACCATAGTGACATAATTCAACTGCGTATATGTCCCTCCTATTCGGGTTTAGGTCCTCACTTGACCACGTCTTCATCGCTTAGTGTCCACAGCTGGAATGAGCTAACCACTTGTGAAAGTTGCCTGACAAATTCGCTGTCGTGTCCTGATTTCTAAGCGTCCTTTGGCCTTCAATTGGGTGAAAGATTTCAGCACGCCCTCACGAATACTGAAGGTGAAGAAGACTGCCGATTTATTGGCCAGCATACAGACGAGGCTGTTTCGTTATTCCGAGGAAGAGCCTTTTTTTTTCTTCATGGGTAAATCGACACACACACACATACACATACACACACACACACACAAGAAAGCGTTGTCTGAATATTGTGGTGTAATGGACGGAAAAAAAATAGATGACCACTGAGGGAACGTTATGGAATGCTATTAAATTTGCACCTGAAACGAAGTCGCCTCCAAAGAATGAATGTTTGGTGGCAGGTCTTGGATCAATGTTTGGACCGAAAACGATACTGATGGCAGCACGGTGAGGTCACCTCTGTTTTTTTTTTGGTTTTGTTACACCCGGGTCACGCTTATTCTGTTTAGGTGGACCGAGGATCGTTTAGGTAAACCCTCGCTGCTCATTAGCGATAAAGAAGAAATGACTAAATTCCTCGGCATCAAAAAGCTCATTAACGAGCTCCCGAACGTGCTGGAAAAGTTGGAAGATGGGATCTTCTGCGCACGTCAGAGCAGCTTCAGCCTAATCCGTCCTACTGTCATGCAGTTGACCCCCAGAGGGGAACAATTCGCGTCAAAGATCTTTCGAGGGTTAGCTATGCTATCGAGTTGGAATCTGTCACATAGCATGCGACTAACTCACCAGAATGATCGAAAAAATGAGGGCAAGAAGTCTGTCGACGAAGAAACATAAACTCTCAAACCACTTTTCCTCATTAAGTCCACACCGCGGATTCGCAGTTCTCCAGTAAAAATGCCATGAAAACGTGCGGCTCCAGCCCCCCTGAACAACGTAAACCACAAACAGCCAACGCCTCCCTCGCTCGAGACGGCAGAACTCATTCATTTAAATATGCAAAGGAGCTAACAACCCTTTAAGGCCTCCGAAACGCAGGCCATATATGACTAACGCCGGCGAGTTTCGGCGGCGTTAGTCGAAACTTATGCGCAGTGGGAATCTGTCGGGAGGAGGGTGCCGCATTCAATGGCAAACGCATTCAATTTCGCTATCACTGCTATATAAGGTCGACGCTTTTTTCAGAAGGTATCAACTAGAAAGGACGAAATAGGGCGACGGAATCCTATCGCGGCCTAGAGGCTTTGGCTTAATAATGAATATTCACACAAACTGGCTCTCACAGACTCACTCTGAGTGTACGTTCAGAGTTCAGCGAACGAGTCCGTTGTTGATTGTGCATCCTTTTGGCTAGGCCAACGCCTACCCTGCACAGCTGTCCGATCCGTCTGATCCCCGAGCAGCAACAACAACAACAACACTCAGCGTTCTTTAGCAGCGGTACGCACAAACATCTAATGGGACTTCGATGGGAAGGACGGCCAGTGAAATGGGTCGAGGTGTATCTACTCACCGAAGCCCAAGCCCATGTCGAGTCGCTATGTCGACTGAAGTATTGGTCTTCATCATCTGTGTCATTATGGGTGTGGGCGTGGAGGACCCTCTCGTTGTTTTGTTGGACATGCTCGTGAACGATTTGGAGTGGCCGCCATGCAAAACGACATGTCATGTCGCCTTGTCGTCGAAACGCGAGTGCCCCATAATGTATTCTTCCCATAGCGCAAGCGCTGCGACGTACAAATCAATGAGAATCTTCGAAAGTGCAAATCGACTCGACTCGATTCGACGACGCTCCATGCCGGTGTAGACGAGTGTCCTTTATTCCTCCAAGGAAACACGGAGATTAATAACTGTTAACAGATCCAAAGTCAGTAGTGGGTTGAGTGTTAGTGAGTCAGCCATAAAGCCGCACCCACGAGCAGCTGCCGTGTCGCCTTTGTCGGCTTCCGTTAGCTAATAGCCGTGACCACTCTCGAAAACATCCAATTAGCAGTGTACAGGTAGGTGTAGCCATTCCGACTGGTTAGCCCTGTCCTTGTTATAGCTGCTCGCGAATCGTTAGCAATGGTTATTTTTCTCGGCAATTTTATTCCCTCAACTGGTCCGATCCGCCGTTCTGCCTAACCGAATACGCTCGTCTGATTAAGACGCCGGCCTTCAAACAAGTACCCTTCCGCGGGGAAACACTTCTTTGCATGAGGAGAAAACGGACGCCCCCGATCGGGATGAATACTCCGGCCCCCTGGATGGACGCCTCGCCAGACAGGGGCACGTCGGGGTGGCTGAGTCGGCCGGGGCAAAATGAGGCTGAAGCAAACGAAGACGCCGACGGCAGTGGAAGCAATCCAAAGGGGCAGACCTTTTTCTCTCCTGGTGGCATAGTTGCGGGGCTCCAGGAGCACCTCCTCGACTGGCAGTTGCTCCAGGTATATGTCTTCGCGAGTCGGTTCTCCTGCCTCCTCCGAACTCCGCTAGAATGCCGCCGCCGCCGCCGCCTATGAAGGCTGCTGATCTCCTTTCGGTGCTGCTTCAACGATTCAAGTGTCATGCATAAGCCGCTTAGCCGCCCACGCTGAGCCAAACTGAGCAGCCACATTCACGAGGGAAGATGGAGACTGCGCCCGCTCCCGCCTGCTCATTAGTGACTCGTCGATGCACTCACCTCACATCCGTTCCAATCGCCGCCCCCGCCACCGCTCCGTGTTCCACTTTCGAACGGCATCGGAGGGTGCAGCAGGCCGATGGACAGCTTCGACAGAGTATCAGAAGCTAGCAGAAGGCATTTGCAGAAGGAGCTTGCAGATGATTGCGACGTATCCTTCGACGACACCGTCCAACTGCTCAGACGCCGCTGTCCGCTTCGCTGGCCAATCAATCCGGAGCTGAGTAAGGACGCCTGCGGTCCCTGCGAAGTTCTACTGCTTCTCGGCGCCAATGAGAACAGCTGTAGCGACGCGTCGCTTTCCGAAGAGAGCTGGAGCAGCAGAGACGAAAAAAATAACCAGTAACAGAAAAAAAACGCTAGCCAGACAGTCTTTCGGAAAGACGCGTAGAACGGACGGACGGACGGACGGACGGACGGGGGGGGTAAAGCGATAGACGCAGTGAAGAATACCGAACGGCGAGACTAATCACCAGCACATAATGAAGACGACGCTTAGACGCGCCCCTCTCGGTGACAGAACGGAGCTAAAAATCCAGCCAGAAGTCATCTATCTGTCCTGTAACGTCCGCCGACATGTCGAACGGCAACATCGGCGGCGGAACGGCAAAAATGCACCAAACAGGCGACTGTACAACAGCGAATCGGCAGTCAGACAGACAAACGAACGAACGAACGAACGACAAACAGGCGTCACCGTCACCGGCCAGGGTGGGCGGCCTTGACAAGTAGAGCCTCCGTCGTTCGTTGCCTCCGTCATATCCATCGGCCATTGTGTGTATAGACGCCCGTTACGATAACCTACAGATGAGGAATAAGAACGGCCGCAGTCTTGGCCGATGTCGAGGTATATACATCATTACGTGGACTCGTACGGCCGTCACTGTTACACTGGAACACGCTGCTGACGGTGGCTGTGTCAATTATGGGACGCAATGGCGCCGTATCTAGGCCAAATCAGCCGCCGATCTGATCGTCGTTGTGTACTCGCCGTTGTCCTCGGTTACGAGGTGGCTGGAAGGCTGATAACCTCCGCTATGCTGACGACGATGGCCGGCCCTCCGTCCCCAACCAGACGGGTAAGGCAAACCCTCTGGGGAACTAGAACAGAGTCGCTAATATGTCGATGTTGGTGCTTTTGTATGACTATCCGGTGATACAGCTTAAATGTGACCAAATATTTATGATGGAAGAAGCCATCCACGCGCGTGCGTGTCGTCCGCCGGTTAGGCCGACGACAGCAGCTGTCCTACGAGCGTAGTTATGTATGGCACACGGTGAACGTGTCAGCTCTCAGCGAACATATATTCATGTATTAGCTTTTTTCTTCGCTGGCCGAGCAACGATGTCCCCTCTCCATTATGTGGCCTTTGTCGGTGCTTGCCTGGTATTCTCTGCTATTCGTCGATCACATAGGGAAAAAGAATGAAAAAGGGAGAGATTTTCTTTGACAGCATATACTAGCCCCTTCCCCCCACCTTCCTCCTCGTGTCTGCCGTACGAGAGGGGAGGAGGAGGAGGAGGAGGAGGAGGTGAGCTAAATCCCCGAGTAAATCATTTTAGCGCCTTGAAAAGCCGAAACGCACGATTAGATGAGTCTCTGCATTTGGAAGCTGCTCTTGATTTTAATCGAATGTGAACGCCATTCATCTGAAGAGAAGCGACTTAGGAAATTTGCATTCATACCGATACATCGACAGTGACAGTCGTTACAGGCAGTTACAGGCTGAAGAAAACATCAACTTGTGGCTCACCTGATGAGCTTCATAGTCGAGTAGCTCGAACAACGTTTTTCTTTTTCACTACTAAATATTCGTTAAAATGAACAGCTCGGTCGGAGCCCAGAAAAATCCTACTTATCGCCAAGTAATCGAGATGTGATAATTGCTAGCGCGAAAACAGAATGACTCCCAAAAATGAAGAAATATTAGCGGCGGGAGGGAGCCGCAGCGAAGAACGGCGAAATCCCGAAGAGCTGCTCGGCCGCCACAGCTGACGCTATTCCTGTATCCCACTGACCATCCTCGCCTCCTCGAGCCCCCTCTGGGGGGTCTCTTGTCCTAAGCTGGCCGAACAACATCGATGTTGTCTTGTTCTTTTGGTCTTCATCTAGCAGCCTGCTCCAAACGAGGTCCCCAGAGAGAAAGGTAAAAGATGTGAAAGCGAACCGAGCATTGATTCGTTAGCAGCTGCTAATGAAGAGTAGAGACGGACCGACAGTGCCAAACAACGTCCGCATAGAAACAACACAGACCCTTCCTCCTCCTCCTCCTCCTCCTCCTCCTGCTCACAGCCGGAGTCTCCGGAACAGACTTAACGGAGGCTTAACGCAGGGGGGGTGCGGCCGACTGGTCGACGACACCGTCACGCGAAGAACCTCTGAGGGAGGGGGCAAAAGATGAGGAGAAGAGATGCAACAAGAACGGCCTGACGGGAGGGGGCCAGGAGATAACAGTTCGTTGTCGGGGTGGCCGTCGCTCAGGTTGACAGGATGAAAACTAATAGTAATTGCGTACACAGAGGGACAAAATACCTCGGCTAGGATTGTGGCATGAAGAAGAGGAAACCTCCTTTCTCAATTCGTGCTGGGCGATGTTCTGCGATGTCTTTTTCCTATTGCCTCCAGCCCCCCCGCCGCCGCCGCCGCCGTTCGACAGGGGGGTGGGTAAACGCGGCGTTCGTGGCCATAGCCGATTCCGATCTAGCAAGTGGTGGTGATGGTGGTGGTGATGGTGGTGGTGATGGGTCGTCTTGCCAGTTGTTCAAATAAGAGCCATGACAATAGAACACAATGAACTAGAAGGCGAGCAAGTCAGCAACCGAAAGGTGACGGGTCTATCAATAAAGCACTGCGGACACGTTATTATGCTATTGGGAAGCGGCTACCTACAGGTCTCGAGAACCAACACGAGGGGAAGTTTTTATCGGGATGCTATAACACCTCAGGGAGTTGTCACCGAAATAAGTCGTTCGTTTACTCGTTCGTTGTGGGGGTCTGCGACGCTGACGCCCACTTGCTACCTCTACGGTGAGAAAATCTTACACATGTCGACATTCACTTAAACAGATCCACGTGCCAATGCGTGGTCGTATAGAATCGGTTCTAGCAGATGAACGTCCTCTACTAGGATTCAGCTTAATTAGCTTAGTATCGATCTGAACGCGGGAAGCTGCAGCGTTTGGCCGTCGGAGCGATCACAAACGCCAGGTCGCAGACAAGGCCATACCTTCAAGGTGTCAACAAGATGTCATTTTTTTTCGGCACCTTCTACCGTGTGCCGAGTGAAACTGTTGTCACTGTCGCGCTGCTTCGCGCACGCCAAACACGCACGGCATTCGTCTACAGTTGTTGTTGTTGCTGTTGTTGTTGTTAACATTTAATGTCACTCCCAAGTGCGGTGTCCCGTGATCTTCGGCGTATATTGTCCTATCCAGTTGTCCTGGGATCGACGTTCCAGCGGTTGGAACCAAAGAACCTCTTGATACAGATCTGTTGACAACAAATTCTCCTATGGCCATCTTTAGTGGTAAACATCTACTCAGAGTCCGTTGTTAGCCAACGCCTGTACAGGCGACGATAGACGCGGTGGTCCATCCCGATTCGGCGATCTGAAATTGAGTGAATAATTTACTTCAACAAAACACAGCCTCCGTCGCGCCTGGAAGGCGCCAGTGGCAAACATTGAAGCGCAGCGAACGGCTAAATGCGTTTAGACATCGTCAGCTACGTCGTGATTGAAATCGATTTCAAGAATTCACTCACGTATACGTCGCACCGTCCAACCTGATCGGGGAACATGATCGACCCAATCAATGGCAGGGCCCTTGCAAGGGCCAAGGTCCCTAACGCAGCTGCTGCCATTGAAAAAACGCGTTTATTCGATCAATTTGTGCGCCTGAACTGAAGCAATCGTGAATGCGTTCTTTTTGTGCTGCAACGCAACAAAATAAATGAAATATAAATAATAGATGAAATACGCCTATGTAGTAGATTGACGCGCGTTGTTTTTCCCCGTGTATTTCCATGAGGCATTCCGAACTCGGGAACATGCAAAAAACGCCGAACAGGAAAATTGTCAAGTACCCCACCGAGGGACTCGTAGCCTTTGCGCACACGAAATGTGAGCAGCGTTCGTTCTAGGAACTCGGAACAACAAAGCTAAACGAAACATCGCTTCATATAATTCGGTTCGCCACGAACAAAAAAACATCTACATGCTTAAACGGTCGATGTGTCAAGTGGAGAATGTGTCGGAGCAGTCTGATCTCGGAGCTAGGTCCCAGTACGGCATCGGCTGCCGCGTCTAATAAGGAAGCCGCCAGGAAATTAGTTCGTTCCGCGTAGCTCCCCTTGTTTCCTACCAGCTGACGTGAGATGTTCTCAGTCTGAGCAGGGCAGGTTCCCTCCAGTCGCACTTTATCGGAGGTAAAATAGACTGAATGCGATAAGCTGATACTGAGTTCTCTTTCAATCGAAGCGGTGGAGGTGCCGGGGGGAGACGCTGAGTGTCTAAAGAGTCTATCTCGAGGAGAACTAGTGGAGCCTCCCCTCCCGGAAGGGAGGTGGCATGTCTGCGTGGCCCCTTGGCCCGGACCCCATGTGAAGGCCCTCCAGGGGGTTCGTCGTCGTCGTCGTCGTCGTCGTACACATACGACCGTCCGGACGAAGAGGACGCGACGATTCCCCCCTCCACCTCTAAACCTCATCCCGCATCCCCCATCCCTTCTCCCTTCGAAGACCCTTAAAACGGCCGCCCTCCACTTCGTCGGCGTCCGTGACGCCCCGAGCTTACTTAACTTGTAGCCACGGCAGAGCGGAAGTTACAGGGTATTGGACCGCGTCGCCGCTAAGAGCGAGTTCTATGGCTGTCCCCATCGAGTTGGGATGCCTTTTTGCCAGACTCGTCGCTGAAAAACCTGGTTTCTGCACCGACTTGCTTTCACCAGGCTGGTAGCGGTCTCGAACTTGCGTTTCGTCGAGCTATCCAGCACCCCCAAACCCCTCAAAGCGTAGTAGGGGGCTGAAAGAGCAGTAAGGCTACGCGATACGTTTTTACATTGTTTGAAGAAGTTAGATTCGAAAGCGCCCTCGGCGTCACTCGACGAACAGACGAGGAGCAGCCGAACGACCCCCGCAACGAGAGGTGGCCCCGAAGACGCCAGACGAGTACTTCTCAAATAGTAGACGACTACTTGCCGCACTTATAGATCCGCACGGACAGAAGCGACAAGAAGTGATAAAGGGAATTAAATACAAGCGATATCCTATCGCGTATGAGGAGCTACGCAGACCCCCCCCTTCCATAGCCTCGATCAAGGGGATGAGGCCGGCCGACGCGAAGGCACGCGAACAGATAACAAACCCTTCGAGTGATTTCGAAATGACTATTTAATCATGATGATGATGATGATGATGATGATGATGATGAATTATCCACTACTACTACTACTCATGACGTAGTAGTGGCAAGTAGCGTCGATGACTGAGTGTCCATGAGAGTTTGTGAATCTGTAGCCATTTTTTAGGCATTCTCAAAAACGCTGGCCTCGCTCATCCATTTGGGCGTTTTTCTTCGTTGAACAAGTTCAACTTACGCACATACGTTGACATCTGTGTCATAAACGACGCCGCCGCTCCAGCTTTGGCCCTGAGCAAATCCGACACGACCTGTTTCGAGCAAGTTAGTCCCTCAAGACCGATAACGCGTACGTGTTGCTCCTCGGAAAAGCTCCGAGCAACTAATCTGCAGGCGTCAGATCGTCAGATCTCGTCACACGTCCCTCGTGACACGGCTAAACGTCTCGGCTCTGTAGGATTACGCGCGCGGCGGGCAATTGATTCGAGAAGAGTAGCGGCGCCATTCGTCACCGGAGTCGGTCGCCGCCATATTGACAAGAGCAGCGACCGAATCATAAAGATCGTCCCATTTTATCCACTGGCCACTACTAAATGACGCTCTCGATCACTCGGATGAGAAACAGTTCAATGGTACCACCACCACCGCCACCAACGTCTTGGCCAGCATTCGACGACGCGGCCAGCGGTTCCACTTGGACCAGTTGGACGTATTCCCCCGCTCTAGCGGACGACTATAGCGCGGTCAGCCGATCCAAGTATATTTTGAAGGTGGATTTTTTGCCTCCCAACTCAACTACTCGCATGTCGGGTCGGCGTTTTCGAGAAGAGCAGATCCGTGAGGGGGCGGCGGCGGCGGGCGGGCGCATTCACCAAAAGCCAGACAGTCAGGTGGTGATTCAGGACAGGCAGCAGGGTAAAGACCACGACCGAGTTAGTTTCCCTCTTTGCTGGGGGCAGTTAGGTGGGGGCTTAGGAGGAGCGAGCCGCTGAAGTCTGAGGAGGAGTTATGATTCGAAAGTTGTCTCGGGAGACGGTGCTAGCGAGACGCAACGGCCATGGGGAGAATGGCGGCCGACTGGCCTACGGATGTAGCGGCATCGGCTCGGCAAAGGTCCGTGGCTTTTTTTCTTCCTCTTCGTCGTCGTCGTCGTCTTCTTCTGAGTTTGCGGTCCGCTTCTTGCGGGCGGTGCGGTGGCGGCTGACCGTCGGAGCAAGCTTTTGCCCTAAAGGCAGCAGCAGCAGGCAAAGGCCGACGCAGAGAGGGGCAAGCGGGCAGACCTCGCAGGGTGTAGACTTCGGT
>MNPL01002398.1:0-25679 GCA_002081605.1 Tropilaelaps mercedesae
TATATATATATATATATATATATAAGTTTATTCTAATTAGGCGCACTTTAGTTTCTTTTATCTGAAAATCGTCACACGTCTTCTATTTAGACCAGACATCTGATAAGTTTGTTGCTATGAAAATAAAACACAAATTATGATTTTGTTACGGCAATAATTTGCAAATCAATTAGTCTTCATAAGTAAATGGAACTACTTCCACACTGAAAAGGAATTGTTGATTAAAAAGTGCTTTTATCAGATGGCATTTTACATTATTGGATGCCCCGTGGACAACTTTCTTTTCTTACGTCCGAGTGTTGTGGTGCCTTTGTAAATTATAAAGCCGCTATTCACAATCATCTTGGTATCCGCGTTGAGGACTGTAAAACTTTAACACATTACGGTATGCGTTACGATCTTTAGTTATACAACCGTGAATGATTATTACATATTGTGAGCGTAGCTGAATTGGCTTGTTTTTGCGCAAGTCCCAACGGTAGCCCGTGAGCCTTGCTAGTTTTGGGTACTGAAGCTCTACACATAGGAAACCCAATGAAAAAGCAAAAGAATTATAATATAGTGAAGAAGGCTTAAAACTAGAACGGTTGCGGAACTTGAGATTCTGGCTTATGGAATGCAGAGGCAGAGATTGATTAACTATAGGCTATTTTAAAAATATGCCGCCAGTAGTTTGTAAAAAAAATCTGTTACCCTTTTCTAAATTAAAAAGGCCTACCAAAAAACTGCACTAAATTTCAAAGATCACATGCTTCATTTACTAAATTAAGATTCATTGTAAACTGCTTACCTGACTCATAAGTTATAATCTTATACAGCTATCGACCAATAATGTACTACTTAAAGCCCCACCGAACATTCGTAAGCTTTTTACTCCTGTGGTGTAAGACTAATTCTTACGTTACCATAATTGTTTGTTGTGTAATGTATAGATTCTTCCTGCGTGTGATATAGTACATTCACGGCATAATACGCAGTGATCTGCTCAAATGCTATGCTGTATTATAAGAAATAGCCGACCCAACGATAAAGAAGGTTCTAAAGCCAGAGTTCATATAGTGTCGTTCCAAATTATTTAGGGTTTCCCTTATAGAGAAAGCGCTGTCTGGAAGGGCGCCTTTTACGAATTGAAGTCAACCTCATTCAACTAACCTTCGGTGGTCCGAACGGCAGCTTGAACCTGACAAATGATTTTCTTATATTTCCCGAATTTGGTTATTTATTTTAAGGCATAATTTTATGGCGACAATCGTGTCCTAAATCGATACCTGGAGCACCTGCATTTATTATGTTATCCAATGAGACGGTAATGTTTTAAGAAGAAATACATGCATGCTATTCCATAAATGTTGGCGAACGGATACTCATATATGTTCTTTTATCGAAGAGTTTTATCAAGTGTGTTCTATATTCCAAGAGAAGCAGAGACCGTCCTCCTAGTTGTAGGCAGTGGCGGAAATTTTAGTCGAGGGATAGACTGCAAAAGGTCAATGAAGAATTTGACAGGCTTAAAATAGGAATATGGGCTCCTCATGAACAAATGAGGGATTTTAGCTTAGGTCGACAAGGTGCTTGCGGACCACATCATCTATGTGCCTTGTGCGTGTTCGCCGCTAATGAACTTCCGCACGATCTACTTGTTTAGTACGTTGTCTGCGAAAGTCACCCGCGCTATTTTCGATGCGGTGACTTTAGCAGTAGAGCGCTGGTGACGGCAGCGGGCAATCACGATGCAAATCAGCCGGCCGACACCCCCGCTCCACTTTAACCTCACCGCCCTCTCGTTTCTTGTACACGAGCAAGTCTTGCCTTTTAACTGCACGAAGAACGACACATCGATATTACGCGATCTACGTGGGTACAACTTCCCTATGGTACGCTTAGTGTAATTCAACGACCTGTCTTTATAATAAGCGAGAAAGTCCAACGGCGAGTCGTTAATTCTAATCTTGTCGTTGATCTCTTTAGTATAGTATTCTAAAATGTATTAATTTTCAAGGTGAATCAAAATTGCTCAGCTAAGGAACAAATAGTTGTGCCTGAAACGGGCTAAAAATCGACTCTTTGACTTGCTATTACTTGCAGTCTGACCTCTATCCCTCTTTGTAATGCCAGTCTCCATTCATTGCTCTCAAAACAGTGGTAAATTTCTGAATATTGTTGTTAATATGCTGTATATGTACTTAAGCTATCATTTTGTGTGGATAGGTACACTGTCATTGGATAGAACCGAATGTTGTGATCATTCGAATGAAACACTCGGTTGGGTCGCTCTTTTAAATGTAAGAGAAAAGGTATGTACTTATATTCTAATAAGAATTCTTCAAATAGGTCCTCGAACCAAACCAAATTCTAAGTCAAGAGTATCAACGCAACTGCGAAGTTGAGAGGCAAAAATCTAAAACAGACATACGGGATACAAAAAAAATGTTATAATATAATATAGTAATTAAAGACAAGGTGTGGCAATGATATTAAGGAGAAGAAACGATTTTTATGTATTAAGCCCGAGGTCTGTTTGATGACTAGCTATACCAAAAAACAACTTTATCTGGTATTTCAGAAACCCACTAGACTATGGTGCAGGGCAACGTGATGATGTTCCAACAGTGTTCTTAAATAAGAAAATGCAATGCAAAACTCGAGGTTTGTATTGCAACGGGAATACAATTTTAAATTTTACCGGCATCTCATTGGGTTCAATTGTATTGAGAACGGGTCTTGATCACAAAGGGATGCCTTCGTAGTCTTCTTATACGGAGATCAGTATATATAAGCATTTTAGTTTCAATGTAATGGTGCAAGGCAATCTGGTTAAGAGTTTACCTTGTAGATTCAATTGGCGCCCTCTAGATAAAAACCACACAGCTTTTGTTTTTATTTTCGGCCAAGGGTGCGCGATCGCGTATAACTCCTTGAAGTTTGAATTGCGTGTTGACAAAAAGACGTTGCAATGCCAACTTTTGCCTAGCAATATAGTGAACAAGTGGATTATATAAGATTTTCTAGATATGACGGAACGGAAGTGCAAAAAGGAACATTGACATTTGCGTTGGGATGCGACCCCGTTATACTGGCCTACAATTATATAATTTTAATATAATTGTAAGGACTAAATTGAGAACATTTGCATTTTTTGTACTTCAACACTTTGCTAGCTTTCTAGCAACCTATCGCACATCGGAGCTATAATATGAATTTTGTTGCACAACGAACTTCGCCGTTATTTTTCGTTCTAGGCACATATTCTACGCAGACACAACACCATGCAGAGATATTGTAACTCAACAGTTGTTGTCTGTTTAAACGCGCCGGTTCGCTATGACCATGCGGTACACGGCCTCAGTATCCATGGGTACAGGCACATACAGACATTCACACGAACGACTTCTCGAAAATCGAATAACATGCTAATGAACGCTAAGTTTTGTGCGTTGTTCCATCAGTTCAACTTCCCGAGAGCGACCCATCCCATCCAGTTTCTATCGGCAGAGTAGAAGGTAAACGACAATGTGGGGGACGGCTTCGAAAAGAGGATTACGGAGAAGGGTTTGAACGGGACGTGGGGCGGAAAAGTAAGAGTGGTGCTTAATGAGGGTTTATAATTCAGAAAATTCCTGTCCTCATTAATGTTCAATCATCTGCATGATGTTGAATATGTTAGCTTCACTTGCACTGTACGCATACAGTGATCTAGAGCCGTGCATCGCTTGCCGAATTTTAAGCAACAAACATTTATTCGAGAATAATTTTGTAAAAGAAGAATCCCACTGGGCCGTTCAGCCTCATAGACTGCCAATGCGTATTTGTATATCAATTTTAACACAGAAAAATAGGTTCTCTTGATATTCATAAAAATAATCAAACAGGAAGTTACTACAACAAAAAATCTAAAAAGTTTGAGCATTTCCTCGCGATTTAAATACTTGCTAAAGTTAAAAGTGCCTTATGAAGCATTCATTATTACAAATAGTACTGTCTTAATTAATAATCATCGCGTTAAATCTTTATCATGTTAAATGCGATACCCCGGACTTCGGCCGTTAATGGATATTAGGCAATAGCTGGTTTTTTGAAAAGACAGTAAATCCAAATATCCGAAGGAGTCGTTGATGTGTATGCTCTCGGAACGCCAAAGCGACGACATGTTAAATTCGAGAACAATAACGGTAATAGAAGTAATTAATAATAATTTATCACTATAGAATGACAGCCTTTAATACTGAGCTGGGGAATCGTGTAATTAAAATTATGAAAACGATCCAAGTTCGCACCTGTCTCTTTAGATTTGAATTAACTTAGAATCGCTATTTATAGAATCAGCTTACGTGTCAAGCGTGACGCCTTCAAAATTGCAGAAAACAATACACTACAACACAAGCCATATAAGCTAACTATTGTAGTTAGAACTAATACTTGGAAGGAATAAACATTGCCATCGTATTACTTGACCCTAGGCACGTATTTTCCTTCTATCAACCTTCTGATCCCCTCTCCTCATCAGAGTCAAAGCCAAAATATGGGTTCCATTACAGGCAAAAGGAGAGAGTCAGCATTTTAGAGATACAGCGTGACGTGAGCCATCTCTTCTCCCACAATACTCACAACCCCATCTCACGCGGGCTAGCACCAATGGAACGTAGTGTAAAGTTAGCTATAAAAAGTTTATGGCCACATCATATAACGAGACTTTATGGGCCTAGCACGAAAAATAGCTCTGCATTGCGGCATTGTGGTGTTGGATTTGTCTTTTTGTTCCATTTCAGCTCCCTCCTGTTTTGGTGACCGACCTCCTGGTGCAAGCAGCATCTGCTACCCTTCATTATAAGCCGTGCTATCACCTTATAAACAATTGGACACAGTTAGCCTGTTGTGGCTAAGTAACGTTAGCAGTAAACATAATATTGATTCCAGCTTAATGTAAAATTATTTCTGTGGTATACAAAGGAAGCCATATTGTTCTTACTTTGTATCAAATCGCTCAAAGCCAGTTCACCATAATGGTCTTGGTGGATGTGGGACGACCCAAAGGAAAAGAAGCCCCTTTAGATCGATCCGCAAGGCTCTTACGCTCGCTTTTCGTTTACGTCCCGTAGGGCCCTTTCGCTCACGCTGATTGTTAAAAATTACTGTGGGACAAAGTCGTTTAGTCCAATTAACGATTATTGCAAAGTAACTGACCGTTGTAATCAGTAGTAGTTACTTCAAGTCGTAATAACTTTTTCATCTAAAGTTGGCGATGTCAGGCTTTACGAAGTGTCACAACCTGTAATCCACTCTCGTATCACTTGGATTCGAGTTTTCCCGTATGCTTGCTTTCCATTTTTATAGTCAAGATCAGCGTCTTGCGGTAGTACATATCTGGCATATTTCTGCGTAAGAACAACAGAACATACGTCAAAGCACAAAATCTGACTCATTAAAAATATTAGCGCATTTATATGGTGCTCAACAAATTAACATGTACAGCATTCTCACTCCATTTGATTACCGGCTTAATCATCTTTGGTAATTCAGGGTGAATTTAACATCAAGGGTGGCTGGGTGTAGTAAAGTTCGTTACAAAGCACCAACGAAAGCCTGAAAAGCTGTCGGCCCCCGGGCAATGACGCTAATGCCTCTGCATCTCACCAAGTCCATATTCCCCAATAACCCCTAAAGGCCACCAACGCATTATATTCCACATATAATTATTCCGCAGCCTTTTTCAGTAAATATACATTCTAACGAAAGCGAATACAATTGTTGCATCTACTGTCAAAATGGAATAGCAGCAGAGCTTCGCCAATTTGTCGTGGTTCTTGGGAATTTACTTTTTACGTCGTATATAACAGATAATGCGCCGGTTACAAACTTTCTGCTAGAACCTAAATACTAAGTAATATTACAGAATTTTGAGTGCCCTTGTGGTGAATAATCACTGCATATTTTATGAACCTGAATTTCAAACTTTAAATAGTATGAAATAAATTACCAGTCATTTAATACATCCTTTTCTCTTATTCTTGCCTGCACTTTCTGTCTGACAGATATTCTTGAAAAAACTTCACGGAGATTTTAGAATTGGCCATAAATATAATAAGGTCGATAAAACCATACCGGCGTCATTTTAGAAAAAGGAAAGAAGCGGCGGCCACACAAGGGCTCTAGTGTGCCTCAACAAGCACGAACACTATTTTTGATCGACCACCGCCTGTGTATACGTAACGTCATTTTAATCAACTTACAGTTAAACTAGACTCCGCACGTCACCTTCGAAGCCTCGTGAACGAACAAGATCAATGCATATATATTCAACGAATACTACAAAAATCTATGTATAAAGTTAGTATAAAGTTAAAGTATAAAGTTAGTATAAACAGATCAACGGGATATATCAGTACTTTTGGCAATATCCTAACTTTTTGAGTTGTTCCTTTTATGATATTATGAAATTAGCCTTTGAGTTCCAACACATCTTGCTGGTGGCGGCATTTTACATTGTTATTTACTATAGTTGCAGATTTGTCCAGTTTAATGACTTGAAACCATGCATCGGAGAGCGTGGAAAACGTAACAGCATAACACGTTCAGCATAACAATATGCGTTGCTGGGCGCTAGAACAATATATAGAAAGGTGGACTAATGTATGTATATATAATGCAATAATCTAAATAAATATATCTTACACGCAGGCTAGTGGGTTTGCAAACACCAGCTCACTGGAAAATATGTACCTGTTGCAGCTTTGCTTATTATTAAGTGTGTATTTATAGTGTAGTTCTCGCGGCTACGACAGTGTAACTCGCACGAGGAAAAGTGTAAGGCGAAAGTGGTGAACGAATGTTGTCACGCAGATACGTATTCGAGAAACGTCCGAGTCTGCTTTGGAAAAGACGATTCCCGCTGATCTCGTACCCGCCTGTGACATCCCGAATACAGGTTTCCCGGTTCTCTGACTAATGAACGAACTTCCTGATGAAAGGCCACATGAGATGAGAGTCACTCATCATTTCATGCTGGATCTTCCCATTATTCTGACCCGCGAACCCTAACGTTGATGCATCGTTAAGTAGTATTCGTATCTGCTCCACCTCCACGTGTAGATTTCATAGAGATTCAGGAGCCTCAGGAGATTCAGGAGATAGAAATTATTAGGTGTAAATGCAAGCGAAGAGAGTACAAACAAACAGCAGATCTTTGTTGTCACGTCAAACTGAATATTCCGGAAAGCATGTAACGCCAAGTTATTTTATGTAATTATATCCGTTGGATGCAATCCTCATGGATTTAAAAAATCTATGGAGCTCAACCAGTATTCCGAGAGTCTATTTTTGGCGTTTATATTGACAAAATTAATAACTGATCCACCATGAAAAGGAACATTGTGATTTCAAGGAAATACGATTTTAAGGCCGGCTCTGTCCATCCTATTTGTACCGCACAAAAATTGATATTTGTTAGAGTTTATAGCTCACGTAAGTGGCGATTCAAAGTAGCATTATCAACAAATCAGCATCTATTTATAAAATTCTTCTTAACAGAAATTGCCTGGCGTTGCCTGGGCAAAACTGCAATTGGTCTGGCTCACAATATATGTGGCTACCCATGCAAGTTCATTTACTGCCTGACGTTCCTTATAAGATCAGCTTGGTTATTTAGCAAAACCAACCAAAACCAACATCACCAAAAAGGTGATGTAAATGCATGTACGCTGGGTAAGTGTAAATCAAATATTTCCTTAATTCGTGTGATTACTAAATGGGTCTTCTTTCTGTTCCTATTTCTCGAAAATAGCAGAAAAGTGGGTAAAAGGTAAGTAGATAAAAAAGGTAGTAAAAAGGAAAGTAGGTAAAAACAGCAAAATTTTGACTCACCGGTACGTATGCCGTACGCAACTGAACTCGTTGCTATAAGAAAACTTATACTTTGACCTTATTTATGCAAAAATGCCCCTATATCTAGCTAAACCGGTAGCCGTGGAATCCCTGAACAACATTAATTTCAAGACTTATTCCTTCATTGTAGTTCATTTCTTCATTATAGTTGACCCTTAATCTGAAGGTAAGACTAAATACTACACTATCATGTTAGAACAATGCTACAGACGCATAAAATAACGGAATTGATTAATTTCATGTTAATCATACAGTAACAAATTATTATTATTATAAAAATTAATTAATTTTAATTATTATTGTTCAAAAGTTGAAATTTTCTTTCCAGGCAATCACATCGTGTCCAGTGAAACGGAAAGCATTTCCATTTTAAGTCATTTTGTGACCTCGTTTCGACATAAAAATGAAATCGTTAAATATGAAGCTAAGGGATATTCAAGCCGTTATAAAATAAGCATTGAATTGTGTGTCAAACAAGCCAACATTTACATTTGACATTTAATGATTTGTTATAGTACATTGTTGCAAAAAATTGGGAACAGTAAATGCGCAGCACGAAAATAATCGATTTTATAAGGCCCAAGCTGTTCAACATTTCGTAAAATTCGCTTTGCATGCGCAATCACCTAATATCATTTAAACTTCCACAGCCGCCTAAAGAGAATGTATTTCTGATGACGCCTTTGACTTGGGCCCATGAAGTCTCCGTCTTCATTGCATTTTTTAGACTTGATTTCTTAAACAGATCGTGGATTCAAAAAACATTATTACAATTCTTTCAGATTTATCTGCACGAAATCTTAACTGAGCTATAGATGCTCAACAGCTCGCGTAATATTAATGTCACACTTACTACTCAGGTCCTTTCTGCTTAAAAATAGCATAAAATTTTATTGTTCTCTTAATTGACATTCAAGGCAAACAGCGAGGATATACATACCTTGCTCCAATGTAAAAGCTTAAATCGGCCAGCAAAGCACGCCTCACTGGGTCCCGCGTACTACGTCCACTTCCACTCGAAAGTGAGTCGTCGCGTTGGGTTCTCGGAGCCTTCCGACTTCGCTGTTCGCCAGCCAATCCTCAGCTTGAAACTGAGCCCAATGGGGCGCCGCTTTTTTGGAACGCGCCTTTAAAAAGTCTCGGTATGGCCAGGATTGCACTGAGGGTAAATGTATGCTTTGTGCGCCGTTCCAACTTTTTGCTTACGTCGGCAACATTGGACAAGAATAGAACTGGCCCGCCTCACCACGGCCGTCTGAACCCAAGGAGAGTTCAATTAGCAAGACCATGAGAAGGTGATCAATGTTTCGCCCTGACATCCGTTGTCGAAACGTCCATTTGAGAAACCGAAATAGTGTTCTGTTTCTTTGTGTTGTGTATTCTCTACTAAAATGAAAACCACGTTTATTGACTATCGGGCAAAGGAGGCGTCGAGACTAATGAAGTATAAACGTTCCAAATGCCGAATAACGCGCTAGTCGTTCATTTAAATATTTGTCTCTAAACAGTGTAATTCAATTTATTTGTTTTGTTGGCTATTGACAATTTGGGTATATTAGAGTATTCGGCAGGATAAGCGCAGCTCAGTCGATTTTACGACTTGTACCTTCCTAATTTTATCATTACATGATATGGACAAGAAATCAATCAAATTGAAGAAATAATTATCTGAATTCACCTTGAGCGGACAACAATCCAGAACTGCTAAGTTTCTATAGTAAGTTAACAAGAGATCCTCATATTTAAATGACGAGGCGCCTTTATAATGTAAATACATGACCGAGACAACAACTTGCAGAACGTTAGTAGTGGTGATATTTTCGGAAATATCCAATCACAGAACTGGCCAACTCAACTACGAGTAAATATAAGAAAAGAGGTAAAACTGTGTTGATAAATTCGACAAAAGGTATTCGAACAGCTAGCGCTCTTTGGAATGCCTGAGGAGCGTCTCGAGTCTTGCTCGTCATGTGGTCAAGTTCATTTACGTTGTCACGCAGGGGAGTGATTGGACCGACTCAGTAGCAGCTTTCCTCTTTTAGCATTATCAAGGGGTTTCGTACGTTTGTGCATAAAACATTCACTTGAGTGTATCATGGAGAAGCCTTCACAATGAACTTATTATCATCAATGTCGCCCCGAGCCGTAGATTCTGCTAGTCCGGCCGATTAATAATTGTGGGTGATGTTGACCGCTTGAATTATTATACTCCGACGTATAGGCCTAAATTCGCTCACACTTCATCTGCAATAATAGATTATCGATGGTGTACATAAATGACAAGTTTCGTCTACTTCAAGCCAAACTGTTCCTACCATGCTGATGCTGGTTCTGTGAGCAAAATTGTCCAACCAAAGCCGACTTTTTGACAGATCCTCAGGATATAGATTCTATTCCAATTCGTTCTAGGTCATGCGTTTCTTTGCGCCATCATGTGAGAGTTCCGACGAGCTATCGAGTCCCGACCGCTCCGTTACAAGCTTCTCTAAAGCTTGATTAAGTCGTTGCGTAACGCTAGCTCGTTTCAATCAGAGTTCTCGCAGATCCAACGCTTGGACGGGTGAAACAGCATCATCCATCTTATTCATCGACGTCAGAGTCCCCCTACTTTTAGTGGCAGTGTGTGGAACGCCGAATAGTTAACATTAGCAATGCATAAAGGAGAAAAGGAGATAGCAAGAAAAAGATGTCCCACAGAAACATGGAATACAACGACTGGGGATAACGATCCTAAATAACACTGCTCCTAATAACGTATGTGAGCGCAGTCAATAAATATCGCTTTTTCCTTTTGAGGGCTGGAAGTGGAGTAGGGACCGATGGCGTTTCTGGCAGATGAGAAGAGCAGACTGTCCTTGGGCCCGTCGGGAGAAGGATGACTTTGGCTGCTGGGAGAGAAGTACCGCTTAGCGGCCACCGATGCTCCTTCTGTCGCTCTAAAAACTGCGGCTCTGAACTGAGTGAGCGACCTCAATCTACAGCTTAAAGCAAACGTGCCTAGTCCCAAAAGCGTGAAGCCAAGCAAAAAAGTTCCTATTAATTTTTATTTGCCAATGTCTGAACCGTTTGTGGGTAGTGTCAGCTACATGGTGGCGGGAACATTGCCACGAGAAGAATGTAGATCTCTTGGCAGGTTTATTGGTTATCCGTGTCGTAGAGTGCAGGGAATTGTGCTTCAGAACGCCAAGATTCGAAAAATATGGCGTCTAAAAATAGTTCTTTGCGACTTCGCCCGCACTATTCCGATTAGAAAAGTGGCTTAAGATATTGGAGATGTTAAAGGCCCCTCATTTTTATCAATACCGTTTCATTTATTTTCAGACATTCGTCTCTCGAACAAGACCGATTGTAAATATGTATTGCCTAGATAAAATAATCTAAAAAATAATCTGGTCGACGTAGTTAACATCTTCTGATGAATTTTGCTTGTTTGTATTTGGTCAGCCTCTTTCTCTCTACTAAAACAGGCTAAGTGCATAGTTGTTTGCAAGGAGTTGCGAGTGGGTTTTTGGCGCGGTCTAGAGCTTTTAAGACTACTACATTCCTGCAACAAGCAAGTCTGTTATATTTTGGGGTCACAAGAGACTTACAATAGTTTTAATTCAACCAACCTGTGATATAACTGTGTTTCGTTCGAAAAAATATTTGGCTATGAACGCACCCTTCTAGCGGTTTATGTAGCACAACTATGCCCTGTATATTCACCACCGTACCACACTAGTAGTGACAACTCTTGTACAGTGAAAGCATCTACTCTAGGACGCTCCTTTCTTGGCTTTCATAGAGGTCTAATGAGAAGAACTTTAATTCATTAGCAACGAGATTGTGCCTTCCTGTACTCCACATCGTTTGTATCTTTATCGCTGTCAGTGGATCGAAAAGAGTCCACGTCATTAGATAAACTAGGTCATCGTCCTGTTGATGAGGAAACGGAACAGACTGTGCTCCGGTAAGTACCGCCTTGGCCTATTAGGACAGCCTGCTATGCAATTCTCCGGAAACCCTTGTATCCTATATCCACTCATTGTTACTGCCCCGCTGAAAAGCATTCGCGTTGGCTCTCGGGAATATACAGATGCGTAGATGACTGTTGCTTGTGATGTAAAAGTTGTCAATGCAAACTTGAGTGTATCTCGCGCTCCCTTGTGGTTGAAAATTCTTTGTCACCGATTCGTCTCGCCAACTTTACAGTGTTAAGATAAACGAAGTAGAGGTATATTCTGGACGTACCATACTCGATTGCGAAGGCTGTTGTTTTATGTGCGGTCCGTAACATACAAAAAACAACATTGCATTATAGAAATTCGATAAAACGAAAGACGTCGTCGTCTTAGAGAGTAACTCTCTGCATTCTTTTGAAAAATACAACTAGTGTTTTCTCGTTACATGCGCCCACGAAGGCACACAGCTCACAGCAGTGTCAGTGTCGAATCGTACATACACTACCGCATCGAAGTTCGTGTAGTGATATAGAATTTGATACCAAACAGCTAGATCACTGAAATGTAAAAAACCAAGCTTAGTTTTGTCAACAATTTTTATAAAGATGCTCTATATTGGCAATACGAAATGTGCAACACCAAAAGATGTTTCACAAAACAAAATTTCAATCGTTCTCACCTATTTCTGTAAATTGCACTTGCTGGGCCAAGCCTTCCATTCTAATATCTTTGAGCGGTACAAGTTAAATCGCTGGCAGTCTCGCGTAAGAGTACAACTAAGTGAACGGTCTAAAAAGTATACCAATCGATTTCTCGAAAATCGGTTTGCTTCGGCAAAAACAGTCGTTTGCAATTTTTGTCTGCCCGTATTTTCCGAATCAAATATGCGATAAAATACTCTTTCGAAATCAGCCTAAACGAACATCGAAATTTTTAAGGAATCGTCCAAAGCTGCCTTAACACGTTCGTACTAGAAATCTTTTAAAAGTTTGAAACACGAATATTTATTGCCAGATATCACGGAAGGTGGCCAAAAAAATTACAGTTTTCCGCCATAATAGCGTCAGCCCCTGTCACCAATTAGGATGATCATTACCTAGAAAGTGTAGTGCGAGTACCGCTCAGAAATGGAAGAAGATGCTCATAAACGACAAAAATAAAAAATCATTCTCCACTCAATTAAAGGGGAAGTATAAATAATATTAGGTGTGTCGGCCTCAGTCGATCATACATCATTAATATTCAGCCTATTAAGCAGCTTCATATGTAGCCGTATACGTTACTATGCGAAAGTCTGGACCAACAAAGTTATCACAGTTGTAGGCTAGAGTTATTTAGGGAACGTTCGGCTCCGACGGCTTCCGTGAAGGATCGCGCGGCAGTGTTAAACGAGTTTAGCAATTGTTTGATTTACGCAAAGCTTATTACGTGGAAACTGTCGACCGATTTCGTTTATCCAATATTTAATCTATTTTGAATACAGTTACAGTGTTTAAATAAAGTAAGAAAATACGTTTTGGATAAACAGGGATGGTTTACATGGAATAACTCTGACTAACTTAATTCGTGTGAATTTACACGGCTGTAATAAAGCACCATAGTTTTACGTGATCCTATAATAACCACTATCTAAAGGTATTTTTTCGAAGGTCCTCTACAAGCACCCTAAAAGTGCTGATCAACAACTTTTCAAAAGCGTCTTAATGGCTGAAATTGCTTTTATTGCATTCAGCACAGTGGTTCGAACTTCCAGTGTTTCGTTTTTCTCTTCCGGCCAAAAAATGGAAATTTCTGCCTGTTATTAACCTAAAGATGTCAACCAACGCCCAAACCGTCACATCAACAGGTGTATAATAGGTTTCTACTACAGCCCAAGATACTTTGACTAAATACAATACGAGTATAAACACATATGTCTAACTATGAACCCTGTTGCGTATTTTATTTTATCGTATCTATTTGTATATATAAATTACGTCACATATACAAGTAACATACACAATAGACCCAAGAACTATAGCGAAACAACTATCAAATTAAATTTCCAGATGATATTTTACTATTTTTTGAGCTTAAATGAGTTAATGTAAGTTGCCTCTGATTACAGATTACAGAAACCTTATTTTATTTGCCTATAAACTGCAATGTTACACCAAACTAAAAGGCGTTGTACTTGGGACACACGGAACACTGTCTATAGAAAGGTTTATGTTTCTACTAGTTTCGAGTTCACTTAGCCTATGTCAAATGTGTCAACAAAACAAATATTTATTTACATAGTAATGTGTTTGGCTTTTGAAGCTCGTTAGGGGGCAATGTTCCGCGCAAATGGGTGTACAGCACGAACAAGCGGTTAGACCTAACTGATGAAACAAAGTGAATGCACAAAACGACCTTTTTAACGAGCAGGTGGTGATAACGATAAGCACGTGCAATTGAGGTCAAAGCGCAACCACTTTTGCGGGGTACAAATGGAACGAAGAGTGGCAAAGATACCCTTGCGGAGATCCCGACCGTGACAACACTAAACTCTATGGAAAAACTCCGGGGTTTTATCTGAAGTTCTATACACATTAGGAACTAGTGGTTTAGCTGTAGCTGCAAATATTTCAACCCAAAAAGGTCTGACAGCCTCATAGACTGTAAAGTAACACAGAACGAAAGGGGGCCAAGTATGCGTGCTGCCGTGCTTCAAAGATTCATTAGCTCGAATATCTGCTTATTTACTGTAACAAAAGATGATATACGAAGCATGCGAAGCATATATGCCCAAATAGACTTTACTTTGTTGACTGCATATCGAACCTGCCTAGCATAAGCAATCCGCCCTTAGCGTTCTCACTGCGGTTACTGCTACGGAAAGGGTCTTGGCTCAGTTTGCTGGGTGGCTGGACTTAGTTTGATAGGACGCTGAGTTCCTGTGCCGGACGCTAAGGATGCACATCCGACGGAAAGCATACCTTATCGTTTACTAGCGTCACTTCGGTTGGTAGTATATGCATACATAGGCGGACACACAGCGCAACAACGCTTTCACCATCAGGAATACCCAGCTTGCAGGTGCATGGCTTACGTCTTATCTCTGAGTATTGCTCCCGCTGTTCCGTTGTATCGCTAATTACGCGCTCAACTCGCAGCGAGTATAACAGTAAGAACCTCAGCAACAACGGTTAAGGTCCTTTCCAGACAAGCCGGGACTTAGGCTGGTTACCTCGTACCATCATCCCCACCAGCACCAATGTTAGCGTGGTACTATCTATCTACTCAATGACGTGCCCTGTTATCTCCGTTTCACTTGATGAAGCGTACGCTGGGCCTGGATCGATAGCCCGTGATATGGTCCTCCTTGTTTTGGTCTTCTGCTCTAACTTGTTGTGCCAGGTCGATTAGGCGACGGGTATGCCTTACCTTATCTCCATACTGCGTTCGTCTCTCACTAGAAAGTAGAACAGATTGCTTCAAACGTGACGAAATCGGCGATAGGGCAGAAAGACATGGCCATTGAAAACTGTTACGTACAACGACAGGGCACAGTTGAAACTTACAAAAAAAGTTATTTTTCGATCGGAAATCATATTTGGTTCTAAGAGAGCAGCGGGCCTGCTCTGTTCTAAGTTCAAAATAATCAATTATAGCAAAGCAAACTTTTGTCCAATTAACGTTTTGCTCTGGAATCACAGTAAGACCATTTGCTAGGTACTGTTGAAACCAAGCTAATTCGACTATAAGTTCCCAAAAGCAGCGTTAATTGTTAAGAAAACAAAAAATAAGCTCCGCTCCGTTATTATGACTTTCCTGCAGGCAAATCATCATGCTACTTTACTTTGATTATTAACGCTATAGCTTCTAGTATTCCATCCTACAAATTTCCTTCGGGCTACTGACAAATACGTTATGATTAACAAAACAAACTTTGCACAGAATATTAAAAATACCTAATGTACACAAGACAGACCCTCTGGGCAAAGTGAACTCTTCTTAAGGTACTGCTTATCTCATGGATTTGTAGATTCTTTGAGACTTTTGATGTAATTTGCTATATAACGTGAATCGAACTAGGCGAAACATGAAGAAGAGTAAAAAAGGAGCAAAGCTCATTCCGTTAGTAAATATGCAGTAGCCGTTATAGCAGGTAACTATGACCCTGATGGTTCCTCTCAGAGATATCTCCTCATATAAACGTCGTACAAGACCTTAGATTCTGTAGTCTTATAGTCTATTTAAGAAAAATTTAGAATCAACGGAGCTCGAGTATCTTACATATAAATGTGGCACGTCACGGTAGTAGATAACACAGAAACAGTTTATTTAAATCATTTAAATTGTTACTTGTCAATGACAGACGCCACATTATGCTTGAACCCCAGGCAGCAGGGAGCCCCGCAGACAACACCGAAGGGCTGCCTACTCGGCGGAGCCGAGGAGCCAATAGAGACTCCTTATCGACCTTGGTTGAAACCCTAAAGACATTAATGCCGTGCCATGCCGTAGCACTCGTGTTTCAAGCCTTTACTTCCTGGTGCTATTTCGCAACCAATAGGTTCTCTTTATCAACGGAAGGCACTCTTAGGTAATGCATTGTAGCTTCTCAAAAGGATTAGCCTTCGACGAAGTACTATTTCACCGCTGACAGGAAACGCACATTCATAACCAACCGGATATTTAATTATATTTTGCTTAACTGCTCTCACACCAAATCACCAAAAAGCGTATGTTAATATAATTGAGAGATGTGATAAATACACACATGCTTATTTTGGTTTACGTCTATTATCGAAGACCTCTGGGACATCACCCTGTCGCAGGGCGTATTAGGATAACGTGGAATCTCTACTTTAGAAAGCAATTGCACGTGATGCGCATAAGCAAAAGGTATCACTGTTATGGTTCGGACCGGTCCTTGGATGAGGGGTAGTCAAGGTAAAGCAACAATGCGCTGTATTTGTCATCCCCTTGATCCTTGGGTTATCCCTTTACATTTATCTTGCGCCGAAGCCAGCGAGGCGACGGTATTTCCGGAAGAAGCGATCTATAAAAGAGGATCACGACGCTCTGCAAAAGCAATATATATCTTCTATCGGCCTGCAGTTCAAAAATACTTCGCATCATACATAAGTTTAGGCATTCCGCAGCTACTGTGCATGCAAAGGTTATTTCTTTTTAGTTTTAAAGCGGTTTCAATACATCGATTACGGCTTGACCGAGTGTATGCATGTATACACCGTTAATTTTAAAGTGTAAAGGAAGTTCCCATCAAATATCTTAAAATTCCCACGGTATTTTTGACACTGACACTCAAATTCATACGTTCAAGCCCTTAATGTTACTACTAAATAATGCTGAGGATCTTTTGATTAGCTGAACGATCGCATCAGGCATATACCGCAATATATATATATATATATATATATATATATTAGCTCAGTTTGCTCAGAGTACAGCAAATTCCATGGATGTTTGCTGCTATTATGAATGCATAGGAATGCACCAAGCCACCGATCCCGACTCTATTTCTAGATTTGGATATAGGAAGCCAGTTGATGTCAATCATTTGGTACGACTAAGTTTAAGTATTCTGTTTTGCAGAACTTCGTTGGGATCCGGTTCAAGTCCCGACGATTCCTTGTTCCGTTTCGAGTATTGTTCGAATTATATACCAAGTTAAAGTTGTTATGTTATGTATTATTTTGCTATATTTTGTGTTTGGGGATCGTCGTTTCAAGATGACATAGCAAAATCTTTAAGCTCCAAACATGTACAGAAAAAGAGGGCCGTACTTTCGACTTTCAGAAACGATAAAGTATTATCGGGAGTAAAAATGCTAGTAGTGTGGACGTACCGCCCTCAGAGAAATTTTGTCGACAGCTTGTGCTCTCTTTAGGTAACTACACAGTTAACAACCATCGTCATAGTTTATCTAAATGACTTGTTATTAGTTCTGTGTGAGCATGCAGCTCTATATATATTTTAGCGGATTTGTTTCTGAATTCGATTTAACACGATTGACGTCACAAAAAGTAATCCTAACTAGGCAAGCTTACCGGTGCTGCCAAAAGATAACACGGCAGTAATGCAACAGTTGTAGTCGATCGTTTACCAGTGCTGTTTACCTTTCAACGATTAAAACAATAACGCAGCGTGAAAAATAAACCTAAACAACGTCATTTTTTTATTCTTTCAAATGTGGCACTAGCTTTGCTTAACAAACGCGTGATATTGTAGAAGTCTATAAGTCTGATTCTTTTTTATAAAAATCTGAAAGCGTTTAGGTGTAATTTTAAGTCAATCCTCTAAATTCTTTTTAGGTCACCAGTCTGAATGCGAGTTTCTCGGTTCTACGCAAAACCACTAAACGACGTACAACAAATTGTTTACCGGCTGCGTAACCCTCCTGTTACAGCGGTTGGCTGTCGGTAACATTTTCGAGTGTTTCGTATTCATGCCTGTTCTCTATTTCACTTCTATCCATTGGCTTTGGGCTCGAAGCTAACGAAAACGCGTTCAGCTACAGCACAACTGCAGAATTCGACTGAAGACAGCTTCCATACGCATGGAGCCTTCAGTAGCTGCGGGAATTTACGTTGCTGGGCTACCAGCGATTCTATGCTGGGCACGTAGGCTTTAAGCGAGCCAAACTTTAACGGGACTTCAACTCTAGACGTGACGAAAAATGCTTTACTAAGGGCCACATCGCCCTGGACTGGGCGGAAATATGATTTTTGAAGCAAACAAAATTTAATTTACACAATTCATCTTTTCAGTCGAGCTAGCTTCGTGAAGCTGAAGAGCCAGTGGGGAAGTTCAGGCCTTGTCGGTGACCTTCTGGTCTTTTGCGTCATGTGTATGCAATTTTATTTTCCCTGATGGTGCTGAAATTCCCATTTTACCTCGCGCCGGTTTCCCTTTGCAGATCGTAAATAATAAGGACTATTATGGCGTAGAATTTGAATTCAACTAATGGATAGAAGCTCGCAAAAATTTCTAAGAAAACAGCTTGCTCCTGCCAGACTAAGAAAAGTGCAGTTAAACATTAATGAAGTGCAGTTTAGCAGAAGCTAAGGGACAGAGATCATTTCGCCAATGTGCATCACTTATTATAAGAAAAATGATTAATATATTTTCTTAATAACTATAGAATTACAAAACAAGCTTAACGCGGTCATAAAATGTGGCGACAACTTCTCTAGGTACTGAAGAGCTCTACAACAGTGATACAAGCATTGTTTTCTCCTAAACGTATATATGAGATACGTACATTAAAGCTGTAGGCATGATAATGATAAGATAATAAACAAGTAAGGCATAAGTACCTATTTTTTATTACCTAGTGCATGTTTAGGCTAACAATAATTAATCTGTATGATGGTAGTTATCCCAGGTCAGAAATTATTAAGCTAACGGATAGCGCATGAAAATTTATCAGAGGAAATCATAAGAAAGGTGATAATTCAATAAAAATGTATGCACAGGAAAAATCAAAACTAAATTGCATATTTCACAAAAGTGAAATCTTTTGCGTGCCTTCACGCGAAATAACTACATGACGCCTTCATCCCTAACATTACACGCACCTCACCTATCGGATGAGTCTTTTCTTTTTCTTTGTTTCATTTTTTGATTCAACGGTTTATCAGGCGCTTGCCATTGCGAGGAAAAAGTTACGTCTCATTGCTCCTGATAAGATAAAAGAAGTATGCGCCATTCCAAGTGTATTCGGGAGAGAATGACATGAAGTGTTCTGAAGGCGGTGTTGGTAGAGCAGGAGAATGCGATAGAATGGGGTGGGAAACCCTACCGGTTTTTCACGGCGGTTCTTGACTGCTCGGTGTGGCAGAGTAACGACTCTTAATGACAGGATTCCTGCAGGGCCAAGATACCCTAAATCGTCATGCACACGCGCCAGAGCATTGCCGTCTTCATCTCTCCGCCAGCCCCCACTCTTCTTTTGTACATTTCAGCCGATTTGACCCAAGCACTTCTTGTTCCCAGGAGATACTGCTGACTCATGCATAAATCAGACATGACTGACTATGTACTATAATTTTTATCGTATTTGTAACCTTCTTGGTTTGAACTTTGAGGACGATTGGTCCTCTTCAGGTATATGTTTCTTTTCAGCTTCTCACCCTTGTCAGGGCTTGTGTAGAAAAATTCCCTAGACACTTATGGATTATTAATTACCTGACCTCTGTCTTTAAATACTCAATTTTTATTATTAAGAAAAAGAAGTACAGAAAATTTCTCATATGTATACTGAAAAATAAATCCTTATGTACGTTTCATAATGTCGCTACATAGTCATACTTTAGAGTGAGGACGGGTAAACAGTTAATCTGCGTTACGTGCGTCCCTGTACCCGTAGTTGTATTATTAAAATATAAATAAGGTAAATAAAATCACATAAATGGTCTGGCCAAAAAGCCTTTCAAAATGCCTCTTATCATCGATACTTCTGTTTTGCCATAGACTTCAAGAATGCTAAAGTCGCTTGCAGTTACAGAGCGTCGGAAAATCAAACTAACGTTAATAGGGTTTTCAAGAGGTATTTCTAAAGTTGGGTGCTCCAGTATATAGTTCCTTTTATAAAAATAGAATATGATCAGGAAAGCACGTTTCTAAGTTACAAACCATGTGCGACGTGGAATTAGGATTTTCTGGAAGCACTGTTTTTGCGTGCGTTTTGAGAGTGAAAAAATATTGAACAAGGCAACCAATATAGTTAGTCTTTTCTAGTTTTATACGGTGGAATAACATAACCCTAAAGTCGGCGTATCTTTTTTATTTGTACTCATGTCCATTTGTATCAGTCTGTGTCATACGTCAAAACCTAGCCAACGAAACCTGAGAGACGATGAGAACCTGAGTGAAGCATGTTACACAAAGAATTTTGCTATTGTTATCGCTGCCAGGATTTTTTTCACCAAAGGGGACAGTACAAAAGATGCTAGGTTTTCAACGAAGCATTACGGCCTACACGGGACGTAGTCGCGGAAGCCACAAATCTGCCACCGAGCTTTCAAGTAAATTCCGATGAAAGAACTTTTTCGCTACCAAAAAAATTCCGAAGTGGTTTCGCGTCAATTGGTTCTTGATTTAAACGCATATCATGCACATCTCGGAGAAAATGATCTTAATACCCGAAAATAAAGCTTATCCCTAGGTTTCCACTTATTCCTTCCACCGGAGAAGGACTGTCACAACGACTAGCGTTCTTGCAACGACTTACTATTTAGCAGGTGTAAGGAATTTGGGAAAAAGAACCTAAATCTCACGAGCATTTTAACCTAAAATATTGCTGATACGTAAGCTACTTTTGCCTTCAATATCTATTTACTGAGATGCATTCTGTACAAACGTTTTTATGTGCTACCTTAGGAATGCCACAGCAGTCATTAACAAAGCTGCGTTGAAAACAAATATATGCACATCAGCGGCGTTAGCTATGTGCAGCTAGGCTCCAACCCACTTAATTAAGCTAGTCTTATTATCATGTTTTACTTATATCGTTATTATATTAAGTAATAAAAACTTGAAAAGCATTCACAAAATGCATCTAATAACGACTGTATCGACACGATCACACAGGAACACGACATGCTGGGCAATTATTGTTTAATTCGTTTCGATTTATTATACACGGGCCGCCGCGTGGAACTCCCAACTAGCAGATGATCCTAATGCATGATGTTCCATCCGTGACTTTAGAATGAGGCTTAATACGTTATTTCTTGGGACGCTATCGAAACAATATCTAATGTAACCTTCCATTATAACCATATTTTTTGTAATTGCTTACATTTGTAGTACCGGACACAGTAATAATAGTATTTGTGTTAGTTCGTCCACTAAACATGTAAAATAACTTTTGTAAATATATTCTATGAATGTATAAATTACATTGTGTGCGTTATATTATTATAAATTGGCCTTCTATAATTTCAATGGCAAATAAAGCAATACTAATTATGTCAAACACATGTAAACTAGGGAAATTACAATTAATATTATTGCTATGATTTCTACGTTGGAATCAAAGCCATTACAAAAAATGTTTGCCACCTTTCTGACCCCAGCAAGAACGTCACGTTTTGTTTCTGCTTTCTAGCTCCAGTTGATTGATCCCTGTCCTTATTGCTAAGTTCCTTTAAACTTTCGGATTCGTTTCTGTCTATGTTCTTTGCGACCATCACATGGGGAGGCAGCAAACCTTTACCAAACAGCCGATATTAATTTTATTATTTCCCTCACAATGCTTAAGTTACAGTGTATCCTCTTTCTCCTTTCGAACAGACGTTCAGCCCAGCATAAGTACTAAACGGATTGCAAGAAAATGAGAAGCGGGAAATCCAAAAATATTCCTAATAGACGGATCAATAGAATCCAAAAAATATCAATTCCCTGGCTAACTCCTGTGGCTGTTTTAATTTCTCTTTTTGCCGTAGATAACACGAATGTACCTGGCTCACCTATCAAATGATCAACAGACGTCATTCGCGTATTCGTACTTCATAGCGACGCCACAGTAAAAACAAGTACACACTCAAATGAATTAAGCATACCGGCCCAAATAAAAATCCAAAAAGTTACGTAAGAATACCCATAGGAACCAACCATTCTGGCGACCAATTATCCAATACCTATTTCGTATACCGGATATGGAATTCATATCCTGCCACAATTCTGTCGCAAAATCGTAAGCCGACACAACGCGGCAAGCTTGTGTAATACACCGGAACCCAGTAATAACATTATCCGAACCTATAAACGTTGCCGCCCTCTATCAGAAGGGATATGACACTCACCAGATTATATGCCATGTGGTGTGCACGCCTACATGTATACATATATACTATGTGTTATACATCGTGCTTAGTGCTAACTTATAACGCGTCACCTTTGTCGATTTGTGTTATATTTGATCCTTTCTCAATTAGATGGATCATAGCTATTGCAACGTGTATTATTATTATTGGCCGGAAAATACGCAACTTTCTCTGAATTGATGATTAAACTAAAATGGCTGATTGCAGTTTATTCGAGACCTCGTGAGACATGATCCGCGTACCTAGATATATGTGCATCTTTGTGTTCGTACTCAGTGCAGATTGCTTATGTACTCGAAGGTTAGTGTCCTTTACCAGCATTGCACCACTTTAGCATATCGTTCCTCGTTTACTACAGTGTTCATACTGGATGAGGTGACTTTATCTTTGTCTGGCTATCTTGTGTCAGTGACTAGTCATGGCCACGCATGCGTAACCATTGCTTTGAAATATTCGAGAATATTTCGCAGTAATATCCAGAGCGTTCATTAGTTCTTTTAAAGCGATTCTCTAATCTCAAGCAGTCGCAAATAATCACTCAATGCTTCTCCCATTAAGTGCTGCTTGGACGTCTTTTTTACAAAGTTCGAAATGCTAATCAGAAAAAATCGATTACCGCGAGCCTCTTGCCTGGATCGCCTTTTCAGCAGAATTTACAAAAAAGAGGACCTTTATGGTGACACATGTATTGTAGACCGCGTCGTCTAGGATCTGATCATGCCCTTAGGACGTAAGATCGAAGGAGATGACAATCAATAATCTCGAGAAAGGTCTCCGCTCTGAAAAGTTGGCATAACGATGACTTTTGAGCACCATAATTAAAGTGGCAACAATACCTTTCTTAGCGGGTGACTGTAACATACGACTCGAAGGCCGAGCTAATTATTTCGGGGCGTGTTACGGGCATACGCTACTGGTCTTGAGTTTTTGAAGCATTTCAAGCATTCCAGATACGATATGTGTCTGCAAAATATCATAGTACGTAGCTCGTTAAAGAGAACACACCTTAATTGTTTTGGCTTTTAAAATAGCAGGTATTAATAATAAATATCATTCATCATAAAATTGAGCAAGCGTACCGATTATATTATAGGAGCCTACTATATTTCCGAACTGAAATTAATAGCAATTAACAAATTCCTGAAGGAAAACACGCTGAAAACCACAAATACATGTTAAATGTAGTTTGAAGTGAAATATTGTTAACTATACGAATATGAGAGGCGTGTTTGTTTGTTATTTTTGCCTTGTTACGTTGATCTTGCTGTAGCATTTCATTTTTTAGTTGTTAATTCAATGGCCATGGAGAACATTGGCCGTATGGTTCAGTGAGGTTTTTTTTTTTAAAGCTGACCATCAGCCAACATTTAACGCCCACGGTAGCAGTTTTTGCATTACTTCGTAAGACGGACCCCATATAAATGTAAATGTGCACCGGCGTAACTCGTGCACCTACGTGTCTCCTCCAGTCGCAGGGCGCATACGAATGCACCAAGCCACCGAGCTCGACGATTCAGTAAGGTCTACCAAACAGACGGTACCAGCTTTCAATCAGCCACTCGTAAAGAGAAATTAATACGTCTTCTTTAGCTTTTTGTTTCTATACAAACACATGCCCTTCCTTATATTAACCTCACAACTCGACTATAAACACTAGTATCACGTCGAAAGAATTGCAGCAGGAGGTCGTCTCTTGCAGCGAAGGACGGGATACCTTCTTTAATCTGAATACAACAATAACAGTAAAAATAGTGTTTAGTGGCACGACGACCAATAACAAATGTTTCACTCTTAGTCCCGTAGACAAAACAAATAACAAATATCCCGTAGATAAAAGAAATGGAAGATGAATAATTAGAATAGCTCCTAACAATGAATTAAGGCAAACATTTCCGCGTTAAATAATCGTTGCGAATGTCGTGACGCGTCTAATTAATTATGCAATTTCATTTGCTCATAAGCGAATTATACTGTAACAAAAGCTATATTTATAAATATGATATATTAATAAATAGTATAGGAAATTTATGTTTTAAAGTTTCGAGAAAACAAAAAGATCACGATGGCCCATGTGGTGATGGAGTGGGAGGCTCCGCAGATACTACATCATTATCAAAGAAAGTTATAGAATAATTACCTGAAATATAAGTGTTAACTCTTTCATCATGTGAATGACAGATCCATGATCACCACCCGCTATAAGCCATTAGGCAAATATTTTGCCCAGAACTCCCATACTGATGTGCAGAGTCCGAGGCTGCAGAAAGTGGATGAATCACCTGAGGCCTGACCGTAAGATAAACTAATGCCAAACTAGTTTGGTTTTAAAACATAGTGGAATGGGAGGAGTTTACAGATGTTTCAGCGTCTGCATACATATAAACACGTGTGTACGTTACAGAGTTACCAGTTTAGTCTAATACTGGACAAATTATAGACAAAATCTAAATGTAGTCCTTCATATATCTCGGTTTATTTAAGGCATATTTACAAAGTTAATTAATTATATTGTAGCGTAATTCATGAGAAAATGCATGTTTATATTCAAATTGATCACTTTGTTAATAGGTATTGTAGCTGATTTGAACAAGTTACACCAAATTAGCAGACTCTATGCACTCAGGTGGTATTTTAAATTCGCCCATTAAGACCCCACGTTGAATTTTAATTTAATAAAATAAAAGATGTGCGCTTATTATCATGTAAGTTATGCTAAATAATAGAATAATAAACAGGGTATATTAAGCATAGTCCGACCAAGGTTATTAACGGCCGCCGGCTTGACAAAGGCCCTTTGTCTTTCATACTAGCAAAAAGTTTGTATCTCTTTTATAATGGGCCTTGAATTAGCCTCTAAAAGTAGACTGAGGATTTTCGGTCACATGTGAATGTGCTCTTACACACCACAAAAAGCCCAACTTGCTACAAAACAATAAACGTTTTATTATCATGTTTCTTTCTTGAGAAGAAAACCGGAACCACGCATCTTTGGTCTGCTCATGTTTTCTACCGTTTTTTGTCTGTCTTCCTTAGGCAT
>MNPL01002398.1:26278-41115 GCA_002081605.1 Tropilaelaps mercedesae
TTTTCTTCCGAGACGCCGTCCCATTTCTTATTTCTCGCTCCTCATCGGATTTCATGCTGAAGAAAAGAAACTTGCAGCCCCCTCGAAGCACAGTACACAGATGCAATTTCACAATGAAATTGAAGGCATTTTTTCCCTGTCCGTACGGCCAGCCCTGCCATAGCTACCGAAATGCACGTGCATACGGTCTCGCACAGGCATGCCAACGGAGTATGAGTGATACACACATCCATGCATTGTTCGCTGGTTCTTTTCGTATTCATCGATGGATCGGTACGGTCTGTCGCGGGTGCATACGTATTTTTTGCAACAAAGAATACTACCAGCGCCGACGTAATGGTGCTGCTTTGTTAGCTTTGACGAAATGCTGCCTGACGGGTAGAAGAGTACAGTGACAAGACACGCTGAAAAGAGACAGAAATTTATAACACTTTTAGAATTAGAAAAAAACATTAAACTTTTTAGCAATTTGGTTACAGTATTTGGTTTAATGAGCCTTCTACACCAATATTTTATTTACTGCCAACCACGCGAAAAGGAGTCTCACCTTTTGGTAAACAGTTGGCGAAGAAACTGAACATCCACAACACTTCAGTAAAGTTAAACCACTTTAAACTCTTAAGCTTTTTCCGGCATCTCTAAGTTATCGCTAAACCTCTTCGAGCTGGACTAAAGTTGCCAAGGGCATCTATGGCCAAACTATCCCGATCTCTAGTAATAAAGTAATTAATCTTAAAAAGTCTACCAATCTCAGCTGGTAACCCGTTTGTGTTGATTATGATTGGATCATGTCACAAGAGATTGTTTCCAATTTACCAAAGGTGTCGGTCGTCCGGTCTATCCATAGCAAGGGAGATAAATCACCTCTTGGCAAAACGTTCTCCTAGATATTTGTTTAGGGCCATTGCATTTCACTGTCTTTATCCCTGATGTCAGATATGATGTGTGCCAATGTACGGTTCTTTGGAAAAAAAAAAACTGTGGGTGAATTTAATTGAACAATCGGTTTTTATGAAATATCATCAAACATGTTGAAAAAAACTTATGCACTACAACTAGTACCTATTTTTTTTTAATAATTGGCTTCATCGAAATTCAATCGAGACAGTACTCCGAGCCTTTTGGAAAACCCACTAGCACATTGCAATCATAGAGATTATTATATTGGTTGATGAGGCCTACTTTATACATAAATCTTGAAAGGCAATGTATTTTCGTATCCAATGGTCAACCTTCTAGTGTAAAAAAGGTCACCCAACGATGAATGATCTTGTTTCACTCAACGGTTTCTTGAACCACTGGAGATGTCTGGGACCCGCTAAAAAACCTAACGGAACGTGCAGAAAAAGAACTCACAATCGTTCTAAAGGACCACCCCATTCAAAATCTAGTCAGGTAGTTGCATGAAAATCAGTACAGCCGACCTAATTTAAATTTCGAAAAATATTGATTTCAGGCAATATATGGAGATAACACCCTGCCCACCATATACTACTCAATCCGCCTCACTAAGAAATTTCCGATAGCCTCTTTTTCTTACGGGCTGTTGCCGATACACTTGAAATGAGCTACAAGGTATGTATTAATTTAATGTAAATCGTGGCGAAACCTGATTCGACCGCAGCCGTTTTACAAGGCCTATAGACTACTAAGTATTGAAAGCATCAAAAAGCATACAACACGTTTTTGGATAATGCGCAAAGTAGCAATAAAAAACGATAATAATTTTGTTCTGTTACCACGATCTTGTATAAAGTGATCGAAAAGCTTATTACTCGCCTAGAAAGAAGCACAGTTGGATTTAACTCAAAGCTTACAACTCACGTTTGATACAACACTAAAGAAAAATATTAATAATTACATGAAAAAGTCATGCAGTATTAAATACAATAATATATATAAAACAATGTTCCTCCATGTTTATATGCCTTTCTTTGTTTCTCTGGGTTAAGTTTTTTTTTATCCCCGCCAGGGTTGCTGCATGTCATTCGTGGTATCGAATTATAGCAATGTAATCCGGTGTAATCCAATGTAACCCGTAAAGAATGTAAAGACTAACGGGAGCAAAAAAGCTTGCATTGAGACTGCTTTACAAGTTCTCGCTCATAAGGCCTTGTGTTAAACTTGACGAAATGTATCAAATAAGAACCGACATCTGTGAGACATACGGTAAGAATCTAGCCTTGCGGCCGTAGCTCTGCCACAGTGTCATTTATTTTTAGCTCCATCTCAATTTTCACATATACTTTTAGTGACCCGAAGCTTTTCGCATATTGGAAAGCTTAGAAATGCTACAGGATGCGAGCGCTAAATATATTATCTATAGATGATAGGTATGTTTTAACTCCCCAGCACCTTTAAGTGGGCTCTATAATTATAAAACCCTATGCGAAGCTTGCCGCATGCATTATCTGTGTTCAAGACCAAAAACATTTATATGTAAGTTCTCATACTATAATTATTGTTTTTATATAAGTGCACGCATAGGAACGAAGGGTGGATACGTACCGGAAACACTCACAGATGACGGAGCTGTCGATCTTTTCTGAAATAATCGGCTTCATGCACATTGATTTGTACGTGTCGTACGCTACCGTTCAGACAGAAAAATTATAAGAAAAACGGTAAAATTATCTTCTACTAAATTTATGTCCCACTCCTATTTGAGCCATTTCCGCCTAGCTTCCGATCCATGCTTCCTTTAAGCATACGTGTCTGTACTCCAAGTTACTCGCCCGTAATGCGCGTCTACGCAATCGGTCTCATCTACACACCTTTTTTGCTTCGGGTCTTCCTTCTCCTAGATGGCAAAAGAACCAGTGCTCGTTTTATCGGAACTCATTGCTCGTCATTCTATCCAAAAAAGGGGGACGCTCCCTTAATATGGAAACGCGAAGCGCCTGTAGGGCAAGGTGCGATGAGAGAGACTGAAGGCGCTAAAAAAAGTTCTTTATTGAGCACCACCCGTATAGTTGACGGAAGACATATAAAAGACCCTAGGACTGTAGATATGATATAGACCAAGACAGGAGTGATCCGTCAGGCGAAGGCTGTATACTGTCCCGACGCTTGAGCGAGGCTTTTGAATGGCGGTGAAGCGATTTTGTAGAGTCACCCATGTCCTTTGTGGAGTCCTGCCATGTCAGAGCAGCTACGGTAGAAAACATGAATTGAACGGTGGGCCCCTACGAACTCTATGGTAATTCATTCACTGCGACCAACCAGCGTTGCTCCAGGGGTGGCTTCTCTCAGGGGTTGTCAATGGCCATCGTCGTCACTGGCTTTTTCATCATCGAATTTGGCCCACACTATTCGTTCATTCGGGCACCTGAATGGAGCTAACAGGTTTCAACTCTACAAGATTGAGCCCAACGAGCCCAGTCTGTAAAACGGGGAGTTAAAAACCATCTAGAAATGGTGGCGGTCGAAGAGGAACCGCGGTGATGGAACTTTGGTGAGACAGTCAGCACTCTGTGTATGGTATATCTTTGCCTTTGTACCGACGTACAGTGTACATATAGTGTTTATCCGATGCAACAGCTTTAACAGAGCATGCAAAACTGGTTGATAACTATAACCAAAGAAATGACAGCGTTGCGATGGTAAAAGCGTATCCAAGCATGCGTGATAAAGCAATTTAGAAACATTTTTCAAACGCGTTTAAGAGGTTCACTATTTTGAGCGTCTTCTACCCACAGACTAAGGGTCAGCTAAAGTAAGCAAAGAACACCCATGGCGGAGCTGTACCATATTCTCAGCCACAAGATAAAAGGATCTACTTGAGCTGCTGTGCAAGTCCGCTTAAAAATGCAATTCGTCAATACAAGTTATCGAAGGTTAATCATTTTAGCTCACTTGGCTCAATTTTTATTCACATATGCATGTTTTTTTAGTTTTCTTGCTTTTAAAGGGCTCGATTTAAAAAAAGCCTTTCGCCAGAAATTATCATCTGCATTAAATCTCTACCAAGGCTGGCATAGGTATGTATACGCTTAGCAACGATTAGATTAGATTAAAGCGTCTCTACGGTTTTTTCGCTTTATATATAGGCCTATTGGAACGTACGTACACTAGCAAGTGGTTTTTTTTTTAATAGTCGAAGCGCGATTAGACAGTCCTTAAGCAAGACAAAAATTAAGATATATGTACTCGATAATTTAGGTAAATATTGAGGTTAAATTTTTTAAGCTTAAGCATCAATGTACTAATATATATATATATATATATATATATCAGTACATTGATATTGACATATATATATATATATATATATATATATATATGTAGTTTTTTGTAGTTTTTAATTTATCTGAGCATAGAACACATATGCTTATATGCATGTATGACGTTCGGCGTGGGTTTATATCTATATTAAAATAGACGTTCTATGAATCACAGGGTGGAGAAATTGAATGCGTAAATCAAAATCAGAGCGAGCACTTTTAAATTCCCTTAAATTAGAATAGTCTCTGTATTTGGAAGGCTGAATATTCTTATTCCCACAAGGGATTATTCAAATTTACTCATGCATGCAAACTGAACCAGTTTGTGGACTTTACTAGTGTACACATTCAGAAGAATTCAGATTTCACTCGACGCCTAATCTGATCAAAAAGGAATTAGAAAGTAATGTAGTTCTACGATCTTTTCTTGAATAACAATGCCAATTTGTCATTACATCAAAAGCTTGGGCGACTCGGCAATAAGTTTAGCGTGGCACATTGTATTTTCCAAGATTATGACTAGAGATGCTTTCCCCAGGGGGAAGCTAACAACACTTTCTCTTTTAGATAAATCAGCTAAATTGTTAAGTGGCTAGGAGTTCGATGTTCTCCATGAACCATCACGTTTGCAGACGAAGCTTCTGCATTCATTCATTATAGAGATTTAACTTAAATTGAGATATAATCGAGAATTCGGAATAGACAGCCAATAACGGATTAATAGCTTAACAGCTCCGTTTCTTTTGAGGGACTTTGTCTTGATATAATTAAACTACGGAGATTTGGCATAGGCCTTACGTGTTGTAACTTTTAGGCAGACTTGAAAAGACCTGAGGCTATGACAGTGCATGATAACGTTCATTTCTAGGCCCTGATAAAATTTTTTGTAATACACTCGTTCTAAATTTAATTATGCTTCAAAATTTAATTGTGGAATGCCAATGAATGTGTCAGTGTATCGAGAAGATTATGCTTCAGCATTGCCATATGCAACTGCAACAAGATCTGTGATCCAAACCTTGCTAAACTTACACGTGCCAGGAGCACGGATTGGTGTCGGCTTGTTCGAATAATATAGATTTTTTCTTGTTCGTCAAGCTCTGTGGATTGGTGCATTCTTATGCGCCTTATGACCGGAGGAGACACGTAGGTGCCCGGGTTCGATTCCCACCGGTGCACATTTATATTTTTATGGGGTCCGTCTTACGAATTAATGCAAAAACTGCTACCGTGGACGTTAAATGTTGGCTGATGGTCAGCCCTAAAAAAGAAAAAGACTTTTTAAGTTCAATGGTAAACCGACGGAAGCGTTCTTCTAATGCAGCCTCATGTAGGCAAGCCCAATACGCCCTAAAATAAATCGGTTCGTTATCTATTGCATATCCATCTTTGTGACGTGTGGAACACCTGGTCATTGCAGCTCTCCGCCGGAATGGGAGAAACGTGTATGTGATAGAACATAGAACTCGTATCATCATCCTTTGAATGTGAGCATCGACTCGACTCCACCATATAAACCTGCTATAATAATAGCACTCGAGAAAGAACGCTGGGATGGACCTAAGAGCGCGATGGGGGATAAATGTTATATATGGCTGCCCTGTAAGTGGTCGGCAACCTATAAGTGCTCGCCCTAATAGACGGTTGCCTCACTCCGATCCACCTCCTTTACTAGCCCTCACCGACGTCATTTCTGTAGGTGTGGTGGTGTACGCTCCGATATAAAATGCATTATAGGAATCAGATAATGGGTAACCTGCTTGCTGGTAATGGCATCGATGCGGGCAATGTTTCTTATCATATCGTGGCACCTTTAGATAGATGGGCTTTGCTCCCGTCGCTGTACGACTCGAACAGTACTCATGTATTTTAAGGCGTTGTTGCAAGGAAAGATAAAAATTACTAAAGCTATTTGAATATATTGAATAATATAATTCAGCAATTCCATTTTTAATGCCATGTTCCACTACCTGAATTTTGCAGAAGACTTGCACGAACAGATAATCTGATAGATAAAAGTATGGAAATAATAGCGTATTAATATAGCAGATGACTCCTGAGCAAGCATGTGGCTAGCACGTTAAATTATTAAAAACATTTTATACTTTTTAATCATAACCGTTCCGTTGTATTAAACAAATCATAAAGCTGTCTATCGATAGCCAATGATACCGTTTGGCTGTTGCACACGAGCGTATGCTAACGCTTGAATAACAACACACCCAAATACGGTGAAATCTCGTTGTGAAAAGTCACCTATAAACGTCACGACGCAGCAAGGTATACGTAAGAAAGAATAAAATATTTAATTACAGTCCAGAAAAAAGTTAAAATTGAAAATACCACGACGAAAAAGTATCCCCGAAGAAAAATAAAAAGTATCCCGACGTATATGAGACGGGCCCTGTAAATGTGCAACAGCGAGAACCCGTGTACGTACGTATCTCCTCCGTTCGTTAAGCCCAAATGAATGAATCAAACCTTCACACTTGAAAGTCATGCCGTCGATTTAATTTACAAGATCTCAAATTTCGCTCTAATCAGTTCGATTTTGCATTCGAACGTTTCGGAATGCAATTTTGACCGCGCTATGCTAGTCTTAAACTGAATTTTCTTTAAAAAAAACTATTCAGAATTTTAGAAAATCCATTCAAAAAGATGTGTCCTAGGTCCCCTCAAAGTAATACGGGGGCCATTGTGTAGAATAACAGTTACGATTAAGCGAAAATATATGCTAAAGAGTACTAAAATATATACGAGGACAGATTGAACCTATACTCAAGTGAGCGCTTTAACAATTAGATGTCAATGTATTTCAAATGATTATACGTTATGAGCACTGACTTTATTATGTAGATGGTAGATGATTAAAAACATCAATGACATTTTATTGTAATGAAAAACATTTCCATTTAATAGATCATATTGAGGTCCACGTACACTTGACAGTTACAAAATTTAGTGCACTTCCATTATTCCACTAGCTTACTGGCCATACCGTGTGGTTGATTGGAAAGCTGCCCTCATCTTAATGCTCCGATCCAATTACAATTTCCGCTTTTTGGGAGTGCAGAAGGGCACAAGCAACGATCTCATTTTCTTCTTCCTCGACATTCTCCTTCGCAATTGATTACCTTCATTCGTTTTTCTTTAGTCGTACTTCTGCGACCCAAAATAGCCTCAGGGAAATTAAACGTTATTACACAAAATAAAATTGGCTGACGGAGGCTGCTTCTTGACCCGATGGGCCGTAGTTGACTACCGACGGAACGAATCTATTGTACCTTAACTTGACAGCGCTTTACTGATGAAATAGACGAATCGTACTGAAAAAACCGAACGTAAAGATTTCGATTCGTGAAAGCGTGCACATTCAAGTGGTACATTCGTCTTTCTATTTCAGCTTTCATTAAAGTAAGATATTTCTATGCGGGTTTTAAAATAATATCAAATGCATAGCGAACGCTTTTTCATCAAAATTTGCGATGTCTTTTATTGGTACGACGTCAGTCGAGCAGTGTAAAATAGCGATCTCATAGAAATTCTAAGAATACAACGTAATCATATGCCGAAAAGGTTAAATTAAAATTTCAGAACTATGTTTTCGTTAATTCGATTCACCTTTTTAGAAGATTCAAGCAGTCGGGTAATATTGGCTGAAATGTGAAAGAAAATATAGTTTAATCGCGTTAGTATTTATCTGTAGAGAAATTTTGGAGAAAGACAATCTGGTTTTTGCTGCTTTGGCGTTGTTTTGCACGAGTACTCTCAATAAAGATCTTTTTATAAAAGCTCACCGAGAAAGCTGCCGGGCGTTTCTTTAAATCGAGTTTAGAAGTGTGGCTTTTATTTCATTACTATAAATTAAACTATGAATAACTCCATAGGTTACGTGCAGAGTTTCTAGTTAAAAATAGTACACCTTCAAGATTGACTGTTTAAGTTTTTAACGATTTACAGCTTAAGCTAATCAACAAAATTGACTTTGCCAATTTAAAATATATGTACGTAGTACTAATTTTCTCTATACAGGGTGTATAGCAATGGCAAGTAAACCGTATAATAGACAAACGTGTACCTGCTTGCTTTCGATTAGTGTAAGACTGTCTTTAATAGGAAAAAAAGTATTGTTCATGAACGTCAATGGTTTTACCTTAGACAGTACTATCGTTTTGATTATAAAAGACACTGTTTTGCGATTTCAGTTTAAATGAGTCGTGCAATGACGGTCATGTAAACTCAATTAGAATTGACCAATTAAATTACACAATTGAGTTCCTGAACAGTCACTTTCAATTATGTGTTTTTATTGAGAATTTGATTCGAGACTATATGACATCTGTAATATAATAGCTTCTAAAATATTACATACAACGCGAATATAACACCCAAACGCTCTTCATTCACGCTCGATGCAGATTATCAATAGACTGACATGTCTCGAAAGTGTTAGAACATTAACTGCACAGCGTTTTTCCCACGTTGCAGTAAGATCCCGTAATCCTAGAAACTAGTAATAAGTTATTCACAAGGTAGTTTTCTTTCCTTTATTCATGATTTAAAGGTACCATGACGAAAATCGCTCCACTGCGTGTAATGAACGAACCCTTGAAACGGGGTGATATTGCATACCGAGGACGTCGTTTTATACAGTCACATGTTTCTAAATGTAAAGGAAAACCTTCGTATCCTGAAAAACTGTGGTGTGTAGCTGCGCATTAAGCATGCAGCTAAGATAAAGTCTATGAAATTTATAATAGGTAAACCCCTACGCCGAGTATATAAAGAAACTGACCGCGGAGCGCCTGTCAAATGCCTCGGTTCACTTATTTGGGCACAGAGCAATCCCTACGTTAGAACCCTATCCCTTAGAGTCTGCCACAGCATCGCTACCATAGTCGTGGCAAAAACCCGAATAGGAAAATTTCCGTTGATACCCTCGGTCGCAGTCCGACAGCAAAGTCGCGCCGATGGCTGATTATGATTTCAGCCTCGTTTGGAAATACTTAAGCCAACAGCCACATAGATCACCTCTCTTGACAAGTTTAAAACTACATCTTTTAAGCGCACTACACAACTTCATAGCTCGGCATTCAACAGACTAACAAAAAGGAAAAACGTAGCTTTTTATTGAGGCTATCGTCACATGATATTGCCTACTAGACACCCCAATACAGGTATCAAGGGTATCAAGACAAGGATATGCCGCAATGTCGGTTTTTACCTCCCCAAAAAAAATTCCGTATGCAAATTTTATGGTAAAACATGTCCACTGTATCGTTTACATAAGACGACCAGCTTAAGAATGTATGACATCGTTATAAAAAACTTGGGCCCGATGAAACCCCTTTTTTTATCACATTAGTAAACGTTTTATAAGTACGCGTCTATATATTATGTTCTATGTACATATCGAATACCAAATTCGCCGTAAATATATGCAAATTAATATATGCAAAATATGTAATTGAGTACACTGTTATATTGTTCACTCTGATCCGGATAATTTTACATTTTCTCAGGTTTCTCCTCCAGTAAGATGTGGCTATCTAGACTGGCAATAGAAAATTAGCATGTTGCCATGACAAGGTTCTTGTGACACTTCACCATCCCGTCGCTACGAAAAAGCACGAACTTGAAGTTTTGCGTAAGTATATGTTTAATGTACTGTGGCATAACTGAAATGCAATACGGTCACTAGACACATCTACCAACACAACTCCTCAAGCACATCAAAAGGTGTTTAAGCTCGCTATCGAATGACAGATACTAGAAAAAATTACCATCCTGCGCGACAAACGGCTTAAATTTACAAATCGCTCGTCGATACCGATACAGAATAAACTTTCCTATAGTACTGGTAATGCAAATAATAGAAATCGAATTGCGGCGCTGCCGGAGATGACGAAAGCAAACGCGCATGAGATTAAACAAGCTCTGGAATACAATTTCTCGCGTCCTCTACCATGAAGAATATTCTATACGCGCAATGTTATCGCTTCACTATGGCGGAACCGTCTCATTACAACCAATCGTCAATAGTTACGGCAAAAAATCATAATTTCTTTGTTTGTAATATCATTCGATGCCTTTGCTGGCGAGCTACCAGTCGTGGACAGAAGAATTTTAGAACTGAGTAGACCGGCATGGAAATGCCAACGAGACCGACAATTTCATTGCCTTAAGTTACAACATATTACACAGAGCGCCCTCAGAGCAAATTTTGTTTGTGTAAGCGCCTGTAATAAAATTAGACTATACCCTAAATGGGACCTCTGAGCTTCTGAATGTATAAAGTTCTATTTTATCTAGATCATACGAACTTGCTTCAGCTACAATGAGAAGAACCCGATTGTGCTGATCAAGACATCTTTCGTCTGGCCGTTTTGCTTCTTCTTGACCATCATAAGTATTTATTTCGGAGTCAATACAGAGCTGACGCCCCTGTAATATGTAAGCACGATCGAATCACTCTTATAATAACCTTAGGACGCAATCTCGTTAGATCTGAGGAGCTGTGAATCACCATTTATGGGCTTGCCGTTTTCTCTAATTGTCATTCATTTACACATACATTCTCAAAGTCATCCTGTAAAAAGCTACGTAACGTGTGTAATCGCCGTGGCGTTACGCAGTTTTAACGATAGATTGTCAGCTCGCTGTTTAAACGATGACGGTTTTCTTGCTACGCAAGAGAGTTGATCTGACAAATGATATAATTTGCATAGTGGTTAGCAGACGTCTCCTCATATTGGCATAACAGGAAATCAGAACGCCTTGTACGGTGGCGCGTACCCTGTCAGTTTCGTTGCGACGAAGGCTACAAAAAAGCCAGTTCATGATTAATCCAATTTCAATTTATAGAGCGTATTTCATGTCAACCCAGTTGGACACGAGCTAAAACAATCACGCACAATATACCGATTTGGGCTCTAAACATTTGCGTTTACTGAAAGTCGATGATTGACATTTTTTATTATAGGACTCTTTGCATTACCTGTGCTGAAAGCAGTGAAGTACGTTGAGGTGCAATGCAATAAATGTCAGTGGAAGCTATAATGCGGTGTAGTATATGGTAAGCAAAATATTCTTAATGATTTAAACCAGAAAGAATGAGTGGGCTCGCAAACGTGGAGAGCTATACAACATCACGAGAAAAAGACACTCTTATTAGCTAAATTTTATGCTACTTGGAACGCCCTGAATGATAACGACCTGCAAAACGGATAACATAACATTTTTGTTCATTTGTTCTTTCATTTCAGCTTTCCATTTTCGTTTTCTCACTAAGCTCCCTGTAGCCAATCTTAGTCCCTCCTTTCGGGAGACATCTAACTCAAACCAAACCACAAAGTAACAAAAAATCAAAACAAATGCGTTCTGGGAACAAAAAAAAGGTAAAAGCGGGGCCAAATGTATCCCCTCGTGGCAAATCTTCTGTCTTCTACTTGTATATGGAGTTATTCGGCCGTACTATGGCAATGTTCCCGAGGTATAGATAACTGTTCTAAAAATATAAAGGCGGCCTATACTTTTTCGTCACTTCCCCTTCCCGTCAGCTAGCTCAAATCGTAAAGGCTATTGACCTATTTCTATTACTCATCCCATCTCAATGAGTTCTTCTTGATCGTTGCTGAAGCTCCGAAATACTGGAACCACTTTTGAAAGACAGTTTGTCCACCGACCACCTACGTTGACGGCAAGCTTGCCCTAATTTTTTTGTAGACAACCGAGATAGTTCCGTTGGACTACTAGTAACACGCCAATCGTTGCTGACTTGCGATGTCAAGTCACCTTCAAACTATTTGATGTTAGTCCACATCTTGCTGGTGAGGTGTGGTTCTGGTAGTTGTTCTTGATCTATCAGTAACCAATATTATTATTTTATGTTTTAATTTCAGGTAAGCGAACAGCTTATATCTTTAGAAAATATTCGTGTCTTTTGTGTATCTGCTAAGACTGGATTGGTATTTTTTTGGCCGTTCAATAGTCAGTATATGTGAGCATATTCAGAAACAATTCTCTTAGTTACTGGTCTGCGTGAAATGTAGTACCTTGAAATTGTACTGCTGCTTTCTGTGCACTCAGGTTCGACGCTGCGTCTGTTGTTCGTAAATGCTATATCACCACTGTTATTCACCTACTAAGAAACGAAGGGATTCATTTGAAGTTCGGAACTGCTAGCACAGAGTGTAATTACTCATTGTTCAGTGTAGAGACACCTAATTTTTGAAAATTCTTAAAAACTTGAACAAATTTTGGTGTAACAAAGCACGTTTATAGAGTTCCAGGTGAGATCCTACTTTGGTAAGCATACACTTTTAGGACAATCCGAATCTGTGCTAACGCGTAGTGCAATTTTTTTTATGATCATCAAACTGCTTGGTTGCAAAAAGATTTGTTTTTCGGCCGCGGTGTCGATTTGCATCAAGAGCCGTGCACTTTCAGGCCTTCGGCATCGGGGCCACGTTGGAGGAAAAACGAATTGGTTGTATGTGTCGTTGTGTCCAGAAAGTGTTGCGATGTCTCCAGGCAACCATCTAGTCTAAAACTGCCCTCTTTTTATTCCAGCATTTGCCCTCGTCAGTGTGACAGCTTGTAATTAATTGAGAGAAGAGGTCTATTTAGTTTCACCGCTCTTACAATGTGAAATTATACCAAACGTTAGTTCTGAGACCATTCTTGTAAAACAGGATGCTGTCCCAGATTTGAACTTTTGCCCCTATAAACTAGCAGGCAAAGTAATCGAATTATAGCAAACGTTTACTAATGAGCACAATGTACACAACAAGAGCAGTAGAAATTGGAGGCAGATAATTACCCCATACTCGTTACTGATCGCTAATTTGAATTAAGTTCATGTTAGTTATAATTGAGAAGGTTAAAAAGATCGCTCTAAATTTTTGACAACATTTTTTGCCCACTAATGCCTTTTGACTCGTTTTTTACAAAGAGCAAAATCGCCTTACTCAATGCTGTCCACTATATTGACGTGTTTGAGATCCTTGCATTTTATCATATATTTTCGTGATTTTACTATTTTTTTTTGAGGATTTCCCTTTGTGTTGCTTCCTGAATCAAGATTAGTAATGGCAAATTCTTCCGCCAAAGTTTTAAGCATCCAAGCCACCTCCTCGACTTTCTGAACACGTTCTAACATGTTTTACCAACATATCTCTAACATTCTAACGTAAAAGATAGTAACTTTCTTAGTAAGTAAGTAATGTTATCACGAACCAGAATTATGTATTGGAAATACACCAAGAAAGCGAACAATGTTTATTAAGCCTTCTAACTATCAACCGGTTGATGAACGACGGAGAGTCGATACATAAAAAAGGCAGTTAATATCAATTTTCGCTGATATCTTAGTCGTATTTTATTATAGACTGCTACGTATTTATAATTACTTTTTAAGTAGCAGGTAACATTACGTTACTTACAAGAATACAAGAGTTTAATAGCACTTGCTCATTTCTAATTCCTACTACCGGGTTCATCATTGTGACTGACAGTCCCACAATTATCTTCACCTTTCGATTCTCGCTGTTCGTTTTTCAACCCCCATATCTTAACAACATTTTTTGCGCATATTCTAAAAAGATCGACAGTTGTGTAGGCATCACCTGGCCGTTCGAGTTTAGGCGATACTTGCCTGCAGGTTTGCACGTTTGGTTTGTGCCGTTGAATCGATATGCATTATGGCGCTCTTAAGCTTCAACTACCGCGATCAAAGAATAAATTAGACAATCGTAGATTGGCCAAAAGGTTGACTTACGAAATCTGTTTCGTCTATTAATTCCTTAGTGCCTTATTAGGTCCTTAGGAAGGTGTTCTTAGGGAGCCCAGATTTTCTTTCCATGAGCTCTTACAGAGCCCTGTTGAAACCCATTACGCCAAAAGTCCAGAAAAGATCTGGTCCTCTTTATTGCAATTTTTGCCTTTAGTAATCTGTTGTTTGGAAGTCTCTTGTGTCGTTTAGTGCAATATTTAACGCTCTCTTCCTTTGCTCGCTTTTGGCCACTTAGATAAGTCTTTACTTTTCGCTTGGCTAGTTTAGCGCTAGTTTTATTGAGTCGTTTCGTTATATTTGGTGTTTACTAAAATCTTTTAAAAATATTTTTCTTTATATTCTAGTGGAGTTATTTTTCGTATCTCTGTGTATTATTGCATTAATGTATTTCCTGGTGCCTCATTTACAGAGGTTATTTGTTGAGATGTACTATTAGTTGATATATTTTTTGAGCGATGCAATTGCTCGAAATTTATATTTATTTGAATGTTATTTATTGTATTTAGGGTCGCAATTAGAAATTATCTGGCACTGATCTGTTCCCTCCCTGCAAAAGTTATGTGTCAGTTAACCCACTGTCAGCATCAGTCAGACGACTTTTCGGAACGGACTGTGTTAAATTGTTCGAGAGTTAAAATCGGTTTTCCTATTGACAACAATGTTTAATCAACTAATGTATTTCGATAAATTAAAAGCCACCAAAAAGCCAGGTGCAACATGCACAATCACAATTAAATGTTTCAATATATTATTGTAGAGTTAGTGTGGAGGGTTTCTGTTCCATGGTTGAGGATATATATATATATATATATATATATATA
>MNPL01002400.1:0-49734 GCA_002081605.1 Tropilaelaps mercedesae
TATATATATATATATATATATATATATATATATATATACAACAGCCTGGTGAATGGGGCGTTAACGGACAGTATCTCAGCTCGAAGGTCCGGTCCCGTTTATGAAATCTACTCATTGTCGACGCAGACATCTTCCCGCCGCTGGGACCTTTGATCTAGCGGCAAAGGAGCCAAGCGGAAAAACGCCGTAAACTAGTGAGACTGGTTCATTACCTTGTACTGCCACCTCACTGCTACTGGTAATCACATTTATCTCGCGCTTATGCTGCACAAGACGGCGCCTTCATAAAGGAACCTGATGTCAGCTCGAGCAGACTGTCACCTGCTGACTCGAGGCGTCATCCAGCGCAGAAAAAAAACTATACATATACGGTATTTGCGCACAGTTAATGCATCGAGCATCATTTTAAGCTTAAAAAAAGATCACTTTCATAAAGCTTACTCACCGGCTGATGATGAAAAACGTGTCACCTTTGGCGCCCTGCCGAATTATGTACTCGCCACGTTTGTACGTGGCGTCTTCCAGTACGTCGGATATCTTCAGCAGAGTCTCTTCGGGTAACTTGGCGAATGCCGGCACACTGCAATGAACAACACAACGTAGGCCGCAAACGTTTAGCCAAATGAGAGTTCCTCTTGAGACCGATATGCAACGGTCGTTTCAACGGTCACTTCTAAGCGTTGACCTGTCACGCTACGATTAGTCGTACCACGACTAAGTTTCGCCTTGCGATTGTTTCGCCGTGCTGAGGGACTGTCAATATGTCGAACTCGAATTCAAGCGCGACACAAATCCGCCGAAAGGTCCGTCATAAGTGACTATTATTGGCAAGGTCACCACGACCTCCAAGGGACCGTTGCAACGGTGAATTCTGTACCGTTACGTGACAAGAAAAGGTCGTCGCCAATGACACAAACGCGTATCGGCAGAGGACTGACAGAGGACCCACCGCGCTGTCATCATCCGACCGACCCAATATGGCGTTTAGCCAGGAACTTTGCGGGCGACAGCAACCCACCGAACGAAAGTTGACGCTCGAAACGGAGCTTCGTACATCTACACGTTTAGTTTTTGTGAACAAGTGAGGTTGATTCACATCGTGCCTTTCGTCGCTTCGCGTCTCACTCAACGCGAGTGGAAGCCATCTTGAAGCGAGAAAGAGCTTAGCAACCAGCTTAGTCGACGGTCGCATTTGAGCACGGCGCAATCTCGTCGCAGCCGAACAACCGAGCTGTGTGCGCGATTCAGCAGAGGCGGACACGCCCGAAGTGTTGGAACTTCGAACAGTTCGCTTGACATCGGCCGCACACGGAGTGCGTCTGTCCCGAAGTGTTGTCCGAAGTTAACAACATTGCTGCAACCCTAACAAGTCTCGGCTGTTAGTCAACACGCGGTCGCCGTCAACATGGCGGGAACGACTGTCGCCGTAGCCGCCGACGCTCGTCTAGGCACACAACAACACCGCCTAAGTTACCTGTCGGCCGACATAACCGGGTAACATCTACTCGGAGCAATCTGACAGCATCACGTAGAACGGTCGTGACTCACACGGAAATCGATTGGTCACGTAACGTTCCACGGGCATTGAGGGAAAGTTGCAGACCGTCATCATCCTCCACGAGAACTCTGATCGTGATAATCTACAGCTCTGCCATCACAGAACCTAGCTCATTTGATTATGTTTCAGAGCAAACTGAAGACCACTTCAGGAGGGCAAACCACCCTGGCGTTCGTTCGTTTTTTCGAATTGAATTTTTCTGTACTGATTGCTCGTTTCTAGTCGCTGAATCGACTCAGCGAATGGGGACGAAGTCTTCACTTACGCGGATACAATCATCGATCTCATTTCTAGCCGCGGTTCGCATATCGACTGTCGATTTTGATTGGTACTTTTCTATGCTAAGATCCGTAGTCTAAATACGTGACACTTTCCGCAACGGACCACCTGTACGTGACGTCTGTTGTAATCGGATCGAGTCGAGTCGGCCAATGTCGAAGCATTGCCAAAACAAAGGAAACAGGAAACATTCCCGACGCTGCTCAACAAAGCACGAAGAACGGCCGGACAAGAAAATCTTGATGATGAGTCTTTTACGTTCGTCCAGGTCCCTCGTAACAACGGACGACACAGATACGGTATTGATCTAATTCGTCTAAATAGACCTAACTGGAACAATGCGATGGCTCCTTAGGCGGCACCTGCTAAGTGGCAGTGACATATCGTAGCGCTGGTGGTAGTTGGCCGACCGAGTAGTGGTTGCTGTTGTTCCCAGCCTAACAATGCCTAATTGAATTCACCATATAACAGACGCAGGATGTAATTCACGGATAATTGTTCTCGAGAGCTGTGGCTGTTCTTCGAACGCAGGCTGGGTGACGTTATGATAGGGCAGTGTCCTATCACGCACGGATAAGTTCGGCCCGAGCTAGCCTGTCGTACTAGGTCAAGCGCGTAGCAACAAGCTAGCACGTTCGACTGTGCGTTACATGGGTAAGTTCATAGGTAAGTTGAAGAGCGCGGATGTCAACTGAGCGAGACAGACTCATACGCTAGAAGGCTTCGAAGGGACCTCTGGACCTAATGGCCGAAACGCGTTATTGGCCTTGGCGTGTCTCACAGTTTTAAAAGTAATAATTAGGTATGGTAACCACCATTCGAATAGTGACAGTTACTCACACCTACACTATAAAACAAATAATTTGTCACTCTACCGAGTAAACTAATATCTAACCCTTCGTACGACAGAGAGCGTGCAACTAAATTCTCACCTCAGCGCCACCAGCACGATTCGTACCTTTTGAGGAAGTCGGCGTATTCAGCCTGGCGAGTCAAGCCGCTCTTCATCATGATCGTTTGGAAGCATTGTCGTTCGATGGCCCAAAGTTTGCAATCTTCGACAGCTGCGGACAGTTACATGAAGATACAAACAGCAAGAAATGCGCACAAATGTACTAAGAAAGACCCATGATGTAGTCATATGAAGCTGGTATAAGAATGTTTCTCCTATATCGATACCGCTAATTGCTAAGGATGATTTGTACACCTTTGAGCTCTGTGAGCAATGTGATGCTAAATTATAAAGCAAACCAACCTTTTACCGTTGCCGTCCTCGTGCAGTTGTACAGAATGGCAAGCTCACCGAAGAGCTGTGAAACGAACAGGAAACACAGAAACAACAAAGATTCATTAAACAAAAACGAGGTTTTGTCCGAAAACGCGCACCGTTGTGAGACACCACCTAACTGTTGTTATTGCTGTTGTCGTCTTCGTTCGTCGTCGTCGCTGTTGTTGTTGTTGTTGTTGACTTGATTCATGCGAGTGCGAGGCAGTGTAGGCTCTGGGTAATTGGGTATTTCCAAAATTTGTTTCGGTTTTTCTCATATCGCATACCGTCGTGCATGCGACCAGCCGCTTCACTGGGCAATCCCTATACGTGCTTTAGTGCGAGTTTTCCCACGTAACCCATAAAACCATTCGAAATGACGCAGTCGGTTGCCGTGCATCTCGGATCGATAGGCCCGTACCCCCAATTAGGAAAACGTAACAGATCCTTATCATATCCTAAAAATCTATTCTCAGTTCGCCTTTCTTGCTGAGCTGGCGCCACGCTTGGACTCTCTCTAATAGAGAAGGGCAAAACTTTTTATTCAAGTCGAGATTTACAACCCACCCGACTGGCGTAGTAAACAGCGCGATCCAATTTAGCTCAGCTGAACAATTACAATATGCGAGCGTCATTTTAGAACGGATTCCCAGTTTTAATCGTGTTTTATTTCAGTACACACGGCTCAGGGCTGTCTAAGTTTAATAGTCGGTTGAAATGATCGCCCTGGCCAAACGCCACTCAAGAAGGTTGATCTGCCATGACACACTGTAACGACAAATAGTACAAACCAGCCATTTGACAAATAACGGGCCAAAGGTTAGCAAGTTAATTGGCTGTTGCGATAATATACACCCCTCGACGACTCCTAAAAGGAAGCAGCTCCATAGCGACGGACGATAAGACCGTCTACATGGAAAAATACCATAACCTAGACACTGGCCTCATGATATGACACAACGGATGGGCTCAAGAAACCAATGGCAGTATTTGCAGAGCTGCATTTCCAACTTCAACTTAGTGGTTCTTCCACTAGAGCCGTATCACCCAGCGTACAAAGCAGTTTTTCCGCTAGACGTAGGTGGAAAAAATCAGTGAAATTGTGAACGGACTTTCCCTAGCGATATCGCCGCCAAGTAGCTATTGCAGCCACGCTTAACAATCTGGGAATTCATGGTGACGTCAATTTTCGAAAGAGTCTATCTCGTCTCGGTTTCTGACACTGGGCGTCAAGTATTAGACAGGTCGTCAAGTTTCTCACTAGTGAATGCGCCGTAGTTTGGCTGGCCACAATGACTAATTCTATTGTTATTATAATAATCATTATTTGTCATGCAAATCACCTTCAGAAAATAGGCGTGCTTATGAAACTTTCATGTGAGCTGAGATGGGATTCTACAAAGAGTACCAAAAAAGCAAGAACATTACATTATTCGGAATGGACTAAGGACACTCAAGCTTGTGCCATATGGCCGTAAGCATTTTGTGCTATTCGTTCTTGTTAAAAATAGACGTCGCCGTTATCTCCTGCACGAAATCTCAATGTAATCATCAAACAGCACAAACGGGTTAGGGTCTAATCAGGCTAAGTATTTCAGATGATTTTGTATCTGGAGGCAGGGCTTCAGATGCATGTCATACTCTAAGGACAAGCCATCTATGTGCAAACGTAAAATGTCAGATGCGAAATATACGAACCTTTCCAACCCCCATGTGACTAAGCAGTCGTCCCTCCTTGGTCACCTCGAGTCGGCCCTCTGGAATCAGACAGGTTGGGGTAAAATGGTGACAACATCGAGCATCGAATTTGAGAATTATTTAGGTACATATCCTAGCACGCTAGATCTCTTAACTTTATGTACTGACCGTTAAAAACAGAGGAATACTTCGAGTGTGTGTGTGTGTGTGTGTGTGTATTTCGATTACCAGCACAGGCCTGAATCCAATCTCGTTTCGGATAGTCTGCACATAAAAGGCTGCATTTTTATTGCAGTGGATGGGTTGCCGTATCTAGTCGCTGAGGCCACTGAGTAGGCTGCATCACTATAAAAAACTTTTTGGAACCAACTGTTTTCGATAAGCTGTACGCTATGCCGAACTATAAAGTGTACTTTTTCTCAAGTATTTAGCTTAATTGTACGTACGAGTCTCAACTTTTAACGAATTCTGTACCACCAGAGTTCCGTATTAACATGCAATGAACCATCTTGGCCGCATAGGTCTATGTGGTGTACTACAGACACGTTATTAGACATATAAAAACCATGTTTGAGACACCAGCGGTTGGTTCAATCCTGACTAGAAGGCACTTGTTCCGCGCGTATTCACGGGTCCATTGAACCAAATGTCATATGGATGCATATTAAGAGTGTAATCCCGTGAGATATATGAATGCGTAAAAAGAGTACATTTAGATGTAGTTGAACCACACAAAGGATAACAGCTAAGATTTAAGTCCTAAATTCAATGGACTCGTTTTATCGTTTGGCTAAAAACAACTTCCAGATATGCCCAGCGTGTATACACAATATATATATATATATATGTGTGTGTGTGTGTGTGTGTGTGTGTATGTATGTATGAGTGCACTATCAAACCACTTTATGCGATGCCTTTCTTCTAGTTTTTACGGATCTATGCACCCCAATATTTTGCGATTCAGTGCGGTAAAATATCTTTTTTTGATAACGGAGACACCGAACAAGCTGAGCGACCTAATAGAATAGTACATATGTCAACCTTATCAAGTCTACACTTATCACACTCTTACACTTATTAAAAATAAACAGCCCTGCTCTTTTGATACCGATAAGGTTGGCATAGCTGGCACTGCTGATAGTAAACTGTGGGAGTTTTTCCATTAAAACTGACCTCACACCATTTCCCCTGTTCAGATATCACAACTAGCGCATCAATTTCGTCTGTGTTCCACTGGTCTTTGAGGTGTTGTTTTGCAAATTAACGAGTTCGTCAACTCAATACCAACCGTAAAGTGATACACGTATAGTACTATACGATAGTGTATATGGATATAGGCGGTCCCTGAGCTGTAGAGACGAATAAGTTTGCCGGTTAGACCCATGCTGATCTTTATTACAGCGTTTTAGTCGACCAAGCAGATTCCGGCCAGCTAATCGTACCGTATAAGCGGTGTGACTACGACAGCGTCTTCACCACTTCGCCGAAGTACTATCACACCCGAGCGAAATGCTCAATGCAACACGGGACTGGAGGAATTAACCAACTCCGAGATTCACTCGTGGTCAACTCGGCGGTTCCTAAACACTACAGAAACAATCGATAAGCATCCCACATGATTCACCGGCAAAAATACACGCCCTTATTTTCAGGCATCGACGATTAGCTGAAAACTCAGATCGCCAAACCGAGCCGTCGAAAACTACAGACGCAGAATTGATTTAAGTTGCAGAAACCAACCACGTACTGTGGGGCAACGCAGCGCTCGCCCAATATTGATAGCGTTTCCTGAATCAAATCTGATGGCCAAGGATTCACAAACGGGAAATGTGTTTTTCCCACCCGGTGATCCTAGTCCGGGTGTCTTTTGGGGGAGCAGCGATTTCACAGGACGGGGACCAACGAATTAAGCCACAAATGCAACAACACAGTGCGAAAACAACATTTTGCTCCAGCGGCTTTTATGCAATACACTCACCGGCTAGGTAGTATTGGAGTTACCAACAACTATGTTGACGTCCTACTTATTGAGACAAAGGAATATGACGGCTAGGCTGTTGGAAGTTACCGACCCTGACGTCGGAACAGCTCGGCAAGTTCGTCCAAAGTTGGAATCGTTGGTATAATGTCTATAATACCACTTGTCTGTGTGTCATGGGGCGGAAAGCATTCCCGGCGGAGAAGTAATCTCATAGTTTAGTCAAACTATAACAGATAGTTTGTAGCTGTTTAAGTGTTTAACATATTCATGTGTGTTGGAGAGAGCACAGGTAGAAAGAAGATAGACGGGCGGAGGACAAGGTCTTGACCAGGAAAAGTTTCCTCGATCGGGTGTCACCTGCATAACTGCCATACGGCTTCTAAACATTTACTACGATTTGCATTGAATCAACATTGAGTGAAAATTATTGTTTAGTTGTTCGGTTCAGCTACGTCAGCGATGGTATCATATGTGTCGCGAACAAATCAAACGAGAATACGAGTTATGATAGAATTGAGCATACGGATACGCTATCAAACTTTCGTTTCTTCATTGCGGAGTTTATTTCCTAGGTGTCAAATACTTAAATTCGCTTCGACTGCTGGAGACCGTCAAGGTCATCTCAAGGGCGAGCGCTTCCCAACATTGAACTTATGACCTCGAGAATGTAAGGCAAAACGCTAAAACTGCCCGACTGGTGTTCAACAGTTTCCTTGCTTTTAAAAAACACAACGGCACATGGCGGGTTTTTTCGGTGAATGCTTGTGATGACTGAAACGAGATTGTCCTCAGCTGCACCAAAAAGATCCATTCTAGAAACCCTCCACCGGAAACTCCATGTATCAAAATGGAGTTCAAAAAAATTCAGGCATAACAGCTAGGCTAGGCCAAAATACACGAGTACTGACCTCCGAAGGCTGATAAGAAGCACAGCTTTCAGCAAAGTGAATCTAACATGACTATTGATAAATTAGGTAAATAAGTCTTCTTCTGTATTACAGCACGACCGTTGCATTTCCTTGGCTAAGCGTATGTTTATTACAATGAACGGCCAGAATACATGCAATGAGGACGCTGTTGCACATCTGCATTTATGGGGTTCCTCTAGCGAAGGAATGCAACAAGCGGTACCGTGGACGTTAAATGCTGGCTAATAGCCGGTCTTAAAAATATATATTTAATGAAGGCGGAGTAATGGTTGTTAATTAAAGTAGGCAGTAGTACGAATGTAAACAAATTGAAATCCCGCGTTATAATTAGCAGCCCTTAGGAAATCCGCGAAATTAGAACTTACCCTGAATCACGTAGACCACACTACCGGCGTCACCCTCCCTGATGACGAGGTCACCTGAAGCAATCAAATAGCAGTGCTAATATTAGCATCTAAGTGTGAATTGAGTATGTCACTCAATAAGAACTGACTATGGTTGGCAATATACGAATTGTACAGATTACTTTCTGTTTCTCCCACATTTAAGCTAGTATTCAATCGAAACTTTAATAACTCGAATATTTTTAATGTCTGTGCATGCAAGCTCTTAAAACTAGAGTGTTTTCTTTACATCAAACCGGAATAACCGCCTATGGAACGGGGTACATAATGACTTATTTAAATTACTGCGTATGGTTAGATTTTAATGAAAGATGATATTGGACATATTTAGAACAACTTACGAGGACTCTATGAATGCTATCTTAGGTTTAGTTTCCTGCCTTTCAAGTTCTTTAAAGAAAATTCTATCTCAGGTGTTATCACGGTTCGGTAAATCCCAAAATACAATGTATATTTACACGCGCACATATGAACGTCCCTCATGTACATTAAAGCACATATATACCTAACAAAACTTCACTCCTGTAGTTAGCAATACAAACCCGCCGTTGCTATTCAACTGGATAACATTTTCGTCATTATGTAGCCCCGTTATAAATACAGAGCTTATACAGAGCTTTAAAAAAGCTCTGTTTTCGTGGCCCCAGAATCCGCGTACGTTCCTACTGATGATCGCAAGATTATATATAGAGTTTTCACATTTTTTAGTTTACAAATGAACTCGCCAATTAATATTATCAGTTACCATGATAGTATAAACTCGTTATCAGCATTGATGACCGCGAAGGCTTAACTATGGTTTACAGTGACACTGAAGTGATGACGTACTCCCAAGCGTATGCGAATGTTGCGTTTTGGTATACCAGCATGAGAGTAAGCCTCTGTGAGTCGTAAGTGTTTGTTCGCGGAAGGGCAAAATTTTATCAGCCTAACGTAGACCATCACTCGACACTCAAAGAACGAGCCGAGCGACAAGGACGCCCACTGCTGAATAACAGTGGGAGCAACATCTGACAAGTAGAATCGTTCACTAAATGTAGATTTAACAGGAATGTTGAACTGTTAAACCACTACAAGTGTTGCCGAAGTAAGAGGTAGGACGGTCCCGCCGCTAATTAACAATTCGTTGACGTGCTAAATATTCAGTCTAATAAGGCAAACGTTGTAGGCGAGATCAAATAGTACAGTTTGCTGTCGCTAATCATTGAGTCCTTGCTGATACTCAGGATTACTCAAACGGATTTTATTTTGATTGTTCTGCTCCTTTCTCGTGAGTTTGCTGTAGACTCTAGCTATATTGACAATGAATACACAGGCGTTTCGATCCCTCTTGCAATAGCCAATAACACAGCAATAAATCGTTTTTTTGATAGGCTAAGATAGATATAATGTAACCACAAGGTACATACCTAAGGCACATAATCGTTTCATCTTTGCAGAGCGAAATGCACATATAAATAAAGATTTAAAAAAATATATATTTTTAAAGTAATTTTTATTTAATTAATTTAAATTTCAGCTTTTCAGAGAAAAGTGCATTGAACTTAGATCAAACTTTTTAAGCTTTACTTGTAGGCAATTTTCACTACGAATATTACGGATCTTCAATGGTTGAATGTTTGGCTACTGTTAGTCTACTTTTAATACTTAGGAACCACTTAAGAGCAAACGAGGTACTTTTTAACCGAGATAATCTACGTAAAGCGTTACAAATCATATATATAAGAATTATCAGTACGGTATTTGTACCTTTCGGGTGTGTGCATGGCGACATGCAGTCACTGATCTGCTCGATTTGTGCGGTCTCCAAGTTCTTCATAAAGTCATTTTCCAGGATAGCATTCTGAATAAGTTCCCGAGCACTGAAAACCACCAATTCTTATTAAGCGAGAATATTCCGTAATACAGCTTACAGACACAGCCGTCCATTGGTTCAGCCATGTAGTTTCAACCACAGAATATATTTAATTCATCCACAAAACTGAACGGTATGTACTAACAGAAACCCAGTCCAAATTATCACCTGACCTAATAGAGTCAAGTCAATAATAAACAGGATTGCTACTGTACTTCTAGCAAATGTACTTCACTTATGAACAAACGCCAGCTAATATCTCACCTCCTGCATTTTGTCTGCAAGTGGTCATTCTTTTCGGCGCCGGCTCGAGAACATCGAGACAGAGTACTAAAATCTTTGTTCATTTTATCTTGCCTTTCCTACGTCCGAACGACGTGAAATCCGTTATAAAAGTATGGACAACTTACGCCTTATCTTTCGGATATGCCTGGAAGGTGACGTTGATGTCAGCTACAGAGATGACACTCTGCGGTTCCGCAGAGATGCCCGGTTGGCGTTTCCGTTGTCGACGAGAATATCTGTTTCAGTTTAATACATCAAAGTTCCGTTAGACGATTATAGTACCTTTTGTAGTCGCCTGCACTAATCACATATATATATATATATATATATATATGCATATATATATATACGTATATATATATATATATATATACATGGCATTACAGCTTTTCTCATTAGCGTGTTTTGTTATAATACATACCACCGTTTCGTTTTACATGATTCTTATGTAAGAAGATACATGGTCAATGAGGAACCCGATGCCATACCATGCGCTATGGTAAACCCACATCGATAAACAAGTATAACTCTGCTATAAGTCTATCAGCATATGTTTGCCTTGATACAAGTCTATATGATATATTCATACGCACACGTGGCTGCATTGCAGACGACACCTTTCATTCTAATAACTTCGTCGTAGCCTACAAATCAAGGTCAATGGCTTGGCGCATTCGTGTGCGCCTTTCGACCGAGGAGATACGTAGATGTACGGGTTCGATCCCCGCCGTTGCACATTTACATTTATCGGGTCCGTCTTATGAAGCAATGCAAAAAGTGCTACCGTGAACGTTGAATGTTGGCCGATGGTCAGCCCTAAAATATGACGTAACCTATAGAACCCAATGAACACGGCCCAAATCATTTGCTCTAAAGATGACGAAACCCGGTCGCCACAGGATTTTGGCCCAGTCCTTACTGCTGCACCCAGGTGCCCACGTAAGTCCACAACCTTAATCAACTCCTACTGACGTGACGCACATATTTTCCCTAGTTGGAAATGATGAAATTGTTACGACAGTCGAACTGGCCGAAGCGGATAAGCTTATCAGCACTGTATAGACAAAATGCGTAAACTCGGTACAAACGGCTATAGTTGTTGCTTCCATTGTTGTCTCTGTTATTGCTTCTATTTATGGTCTAGTTACCTTGGCGGTATAAGTACGCTTTGATACTTGTCTAACTGCGATCGTAGCTGTTGGATCTGCTGGTCCCGCGCAGAGAGCAGCCGTTGAAGTTCCTGAAAGATGATGTTGACATTAAAGCGAGATATTAGTCGAATACATATGCATTAACCAAGTGTATTGCGGTACACAGAGCCTCGAACCATGCTCCAATATGAAATTCTACGACTGATGGACCAGTAGACGTCCTTCAGGTATAGATTTCTGTTAACTAGAACTCCCGTGTGGAACATGCTTAAAAGATTGCCAGGTTTCTAAACTGGCACGAAACACTAAAGCATGCGAGTGCCTTGTCAAGACGACGAGGCGTTATTGGACTGCACATATAACGCTAAAAGATCAGCCAGTTCCTCGCCCTGTCCTTCTCGACAAATTTTTTAGATTGAGTTTTGCTATTAGTCACAAGGCTATTGCTCTTAGAAAATACAGTTTTCGTCATGTGAGAGTTTGACTGAAACATACAAATTTCAAGGCGTGGGTTCAAGTTGACCTGATTATCTGATCACGCTATTGTTTCGATAATATATCTTAAAAATGAGGGAAAGAGTTAAGCTTCCGATTAGCATCAAGTTTGAATTGCTGATTTGTGTATGTCCCTGTGTGTTCGAGAAACCTAGCACATGTTAAACGACGTAAGAAACGTAGGTAGGCGGCATTTTTAAGCACCTGTTTTGGAGATTGTATCCAACAGAGTCCTAGAACAATAAGTACAGTCCTAGAGAAGGTTTACAGACCTCATTTACACTTCAATGGCGTTCATTCTTTCCTCAACGAAATGGTCTACAAAACGCAGCCACATCGAGCTATCGGAGTGACAAAGCGTGAGTACCACAAACGTGACGGCACAGCAGACCAATGGTTTTTATTTGCAGACGCCGCGCGTAACTCGGAACGAACCACCGTCAATCTACTCTGAATAGCGCGCGCGCATGAACCCTTAGCGGCATCTGTTGTAAGTCTGGATGGGTGTGTATGTCTTTTTGTGTGTCGTCAACGACATCTGTACCATTAATGCAATCCAACTCCATGGATGAATATTGAATAAAAAAAATATGAACCCACAAGGCCAGTAGACACTAGCAACGTTATTGTGTTAAAATCAGCTAGTGCTGATGCTGCCGCTGCGGCCCTAGTCGGCCAGAATGCGCTCTTAAACTGACTATCATAAACGTCGCTAACACCGATATTTTTGAGAGAGCGAAAATTTAAAATTTACAAATGAGAATAAAATAAAATTTGGGAAGTCCAATGGGAGTTTTGGAAATTGCACAGTTTACAAATTTTAGTAGGCTTTTTAGTCCATACGGCTAGCCTAAAATGCGTGATATTTTAGGCATGTTCTCTTCTTAATACTCATCGGCTGTTTCCGGCATGACTCGGTTCTGTATTTATGGAGTAAGTTGTCTCCTCTGCTACAACGGATAAGAGTGCCGTCTGTTGTTCAGACCAAGTGTTTTCTCTGCTTGAACAAGAGGACCAAATTGAATTTGAGTATAGATCAGCGTTATACAAAGACTGGATAAGATTATATGTTGTCTTTGTTTGGAATATTTTCTGAGGGAGAATTTGTGTCTATACCCCAACAACTGTTACCAATTTGAAAAATCAGCGAGTCGACCTGATTAGGCATCATAACGTATTCAGAGTAGCTATGTGTTCATAGGAACAAGCGTCTGCGCGGCATTGCTCTCGTAGAATACTTAGAAAGACACATATTGTTTCTTCCGCATCATTTTTCCCCTGAAAACGATTGTGCAGCAATTTAAGGTATCGATAACTTATCCATGTCGACTCTTCACTCTGACAGAATTACAAGCTAGCAAGTAGTTGATCTCTAGTTACCTTTGTGAGATGGAATATTTCAAGGAATATCTGCACAAAGTCATTACCGTTCTCGAGCTCTCTACGTAGCGTAATCACAAAATCGCTTTCGTTTTCGATTTTGCTTCGAAAAAACGACACATAGGGAAACGCGTATGAGCAACACAATATAGGCTCGTCTGCCAACTACTCAAGAACTCAAAATTCAAAAAAATTCCAACCCAAAAACACAAATATGCCGAAGTGGCCTGTGAAAGCGATGCTTACCTCTATGGTTCGTTGCTGTTGTTCGATGACCTGCAGAGGATTCTTGGCTTCTGCGAACGAGTGGGGCGGCTCCGCGGCCGCCGGCTGCTCAGGCTCGGAGATGTCCATTCTCTGACCCAGGGTGGAACGCGGAGGTTGTGGCTATAACAGACGAGGAAAACACATACGCACGAAAACATACATTAATTATGGATGCTTTTTGATCACCTTAGATGACGATGTTAGGGAAAGTCCTGCGCTAACTCGCACGCCGACATCACGCGGTTCAAAAACCACAATTCCGCAGCTAGCTCACCGCGAGTGTGTACTTTCTGCATATGGGAGTGACAATTCACATGACACGTGTTTCATGGTTGTTGCTCTTGAGTACGCGCGACTCGTCACGCATCGTATTGGATAATGTCATATTATAGGCGACTCTGTGAGGTCCTAGCGCTCTCCTGGTGACTGCGGGTTATAACACAGATAGAAAACGTGCTCTGTACTGTTCATTGGTGTGACGTAAGTGTAAGTTTGTACCGGTCCGTACGGACCTTGCCGGCGACAAGATGAAGGTCACCATCACTCGCTCCCGTTTCTCTTTTGATTTTTATTGTTGTTTTGCTGCAGCCACAACGCTGACCGCAATCCGTAACCACCAAAGATGTTTCAGTCGCAGGGTTGTTGCAAAACCACGATTTAGACGCCAACTGTCTCCAAATATAAAAAGGCGACAAAATTACCAGGCTCAGGTAGAGGTTATGAGTCAGCATGTCTGGCAGATTACGAGAAGTGGCAGACACGGTGTAAGTCCGTCAACAACCACTTTCCTCCATATGGCCGTAAATAGAAGCATTGTCAGAGGAAGAGCTCTAAGTGATTGGCGATACGATACGGCATTGGTCGACAACGAGTACGATATGGACACGAAACAAATCGCCAGACATAATCCACGAAAGACCGCCACTACAAATATACCGCGATGCGGACGACCTGCGAGACTATCAAAAACCTGTGTAGCTTTCCTTTTTTCCAACGGCGAAATGCCAAAAGCCAACAAGAAATGGCAGATCCATTTGGGTCACAAAACATCGCCATCATTAGCAAGCAAACAACGCCCAAAGATGCTGTTCAAGTTCTCGATTCAGTTATTGGTCGTCTCCTTTGTGAAATACACTCGCATTTTTACACTTTATTCGCCAACGAGCATCCCCCGTGTCCGCGGCCGGTGCTAACTGACGCAACAGGGAAAATAGAAATACTAGAAAGAGATTAATGTAGCCGACGTAAACCACACAGGACGTACCAGGGTACAATGCACACACGTGTCAGGTATGAAAACACGCCATAGCGTCTCCATCCGATAAGAGGGAGAACAAAATGCAAATATTTGAGATCGGCTAACATAAATGAGGTGGAAAACACATCTTGGTTGTAACGCAACCAGCAGTGTAATATTGCCCAACTCGACCATCTCGTAGGTGACTCGCCAGCTGGTTTGGACGGTCCAACCAGACGGCTGCCGTCGACCAGGCGTATGCAGCATCCAATCGCTGCGTCGAGGATGATCATAATCAGCATATCATATTGGCCAGATATCTGAGGACCAGCATGCGGGGTAACCGGTAGTAAACAACGAATATAGCGCAAGTTCATTTAAATACAAGGGACTGGGATGTTATCTGAGGGTATTCATTGTTCGTGCTGCTCCAGGGTTAGATCCAGAAGAGTCAGCAAAATAACGGTAATTTTTTTGAAAATTTGAGTTCACTACGCCCATAACCAAGTTGATATTCTTGGTTTGAGACTCAGCTGAGATGGTATCCCAGGCTTTCCTGGAGGGCGCACTCTACAGAAATCTTAGTCTGACACGATACGATGATGATTTGACCACAGCATGATTGCACTTTCGATATATTGGCATATCTATTAATCAAAAACTGTGCCAATGCCTATGGAGTGATATTATTAATGCTATCATCGGTAGCAATGCTAGTATGTGTTAATGAAAGCACACCTGCTGCGCTTCTTGCTTGCGAACGGGTTGTATAGATAACTATCGCATGAGAAATATTCGAGAGATTTCTCGAGAGGCTTTCATCTTTAAAATTGAAAAGCGACCCGTCCGTTGGGTTTCACAGCGGTGGACCTAAGCGAGGTCAGTAACTGCAACTAAACCTCATTCACCTTCTTGCACCGTAAAGTAATATTATTAAAATGCACTAGAGGTTTTGACCTCATAATCGATGAATACCAATGACAATTATAAACCCACTTTCATGACGTTCTTTCGGGAAACGCATGAACTTTTTACCGGGGGAACGCTCTCCCACAACCGTCTAAAAGTCATGCTTCAATGCATGTAATGCATACGCAACCATCTGAATACAATCGGCCTATCCACCACAGAATGAACTAATATTCTGAAATCGTAACCGGATTGCAAACCCCTAGAACGACTATCGAAATAACTGTTCGTCGCTCCGTCGTCATTGAGCTGGTGAACGAGCAGGCTCAACTATCAGGCCTATTTTGAATCAGCCAGCACACGATCAATCTATCGTATGCATGCAATAGCTACAGAGATGCAGCTGTGTAATAAAAACGAGCTATGTAGCAACATTGTCGACTGTAGCTTACCTATTCACGGCAGACTTCGCTGTTGCTGCTGCCAGCAAAGCGCCCTGAAGCTGGCGGCTGACTGAAAGGAAATCCAAGCCGAAACCAATGGAAACCGCTGCAGCGCCTTCTTATTCGAGAAAAGTCACCAACTCCTTGCAATTTTTCCGCACTTACTAATCGAGTACTTATACGGTACGACGTCCACGGAGGTTCGAACAGCTCTGCGATATTTGAGCGAAGGCTACGCTGGGACCAAAAGTCTGGGGGTAGTCGCGTACGGCGCCAACGACATAGGGCTTCTGCAATCAGAATCGCCGCGCGGCGAGAAAGCGGACGGCCGGCGGGCGAGCCGTATCGACACCCACATGTGCGCAAACAACACCGCAAAACAACAGAATCGAGTACAGACGCACGGCGAAAACGTTTCGTTAATCACAGCCTCGTTGGCCACCTACATACGGGCTTGATCTATATAATCGCTCTACCTTTCTCTCATGATTGCCTTTCTATTCCCTGATTCGTCCAGCTCCTCCGCTCTCTCAACTCCCGTCCAGTCCTTCATGCATACGGGAGTATGGTACACTCGCATATGGCAACCGACTGGGAGCTGGATGCAGAAATTCCGGTCGCGTGTATTGCACCGCAGTCCGCACTGTTTACGTTAGACGAATCGCCGAACGATCATTGACGTGTATGACGACCATCGATGATATACTCAGTTACATACAAATGGTGAGGCCAAACCACAGCAGCGAACGACTGTGGGTCGTCGTCCGAGTGGAAACATAGCGACATCAAATTCTTCTCAGCAAAAATTCTACCGGCCCGATGCCAGCTCGGACTGTTCTCTACACAACAACGACCAGTCCGGTTTGGTGTCTGTCGTCGCCAATAGAGCCGAAATGTCCGAAAGTTACGTACGCAGAGAAACACTAGCGATGACGGAAGAGCTTACCACGATCATCCGGAGGCGACTGTGTTGCAAACCGCTGAACAGCAACTCACGTGGCAATAGGCAAATCACACGATATGGAAAAAGACGTAAGGGGTTAGTTAGCCGGGGGGTGAAGTAGAAAAACAGCAGTGGCCGTATTCAGTGTCCGCGGCGTTGTTGGACCGGGTCCATACCTCGACTCCTTTTCAACCCCCCATGTTCCTAAATATGGAGGAGGGGCCGTTGAGAGAAGGATAAGCAAATGCTCGCTGCCCGCGTGTCGATCGCAACCGTAGGGTTTCTCCATAGAAGTAACCAGAAACGATAGAACAATGCTGTCGATTGGGACTTTGCCTATAACCTCGAAAAGGCCGGACGACAACAACCCACCCTCTGATTATCCAATCATAGATATATTATTTATACATACGGCGGTCGTCCAGTTTCGCTTGGATTTTTTCTAGATGTATTTCAGAAATTATCATCTGCGGTATCAATTGAAGCATTGCAGGTCTTTCTTACGGCGTGTGAGCGTACTCAGGTTTGTCCTCCCTCCCAAAGCTGTCGAGAGACACACACGATTGCTAACTTTCTCCATAGAAAAAGAGTTTTAAGCCTAATCCTATGAATGCACCTTTTGAGGCGAAGTAAACCGCCTGAACAGATGCTTTTGTCCGGCAAAGTATTCTTGTCCAGGATCGATTATATCATCGTTATGGTAACCCCCGTTACAGTTGGAAGCACAGTTGTCTGTGCTCGCGTATACAGTCACGGCCGCTTGAGTCATCGGCGGTGGAAACGATGGAAATATTTTTACAGTAAACATTCGTGCTTTTCCTTCGCTCCTTTCCGCCTGTGCCGTCATCATGATTTTGTGGCTATAAGTACGTTAGCCCTATCGAATATCAGCAATGCTTTATCAACGTTATATCGAGCTCAAATGCGAAGTCGCAATAAGACCAATGCATGTATGAATTTCGACCAACATAAAAGTTTAGTTGAAGTTAAATGCAGTCTAATTCATAGTATTACCGTCATGAGGCATTAATATTTCTATGAGCGACGAAATCGCTGCTTTGAAAGAAAAGTGATAGCAAAGCGTAACTTAATCTTGCACGTTTATTGGGGTAATGCCTACACATAGAGTAAACACTTAGCCAAACAACGCTCCGAAGACGAGAATTGTCGGCTTGAGTGCGTTTGAGTCTCTAACTAATAACGCCATCAGATTAGTTCAGGTGCCTTGGAAACAACGGGCGTCGCGTCTGCTAGCTCTAGGCTAACTATCAGGTTATTTTTTTCAGCTAAGGTTAACTAGTAGTGCACGCTGCAACGCTGCAAGTTTACAAACACCGTCAGGGAAACCCGGAAATCGATGTGCTAGCCAAACAACCATAAAAAAAGGTATGAACGCAGCCGGCAAGTCACATTTATAATATTTTTCCGTACCCCATGATGGCATCTTCTAACAACGAAATGTAACTAAATGTGCGAGGGGTTATTGTATTTCTAAAGAAATTCGATCTTCATAAGCCAGTCTACAAGACAACAAATGAGTTTCCTTGCTTGTAGGGTATTGTTTTTCCGCAACTGTGGCTTGCCGTGAGGACAGAACGTAAAACATTAAAAATAGATGCAGCTTTGGATTCATTGCTAGTTTTGAAGCCGCCAATTGTATACTCGCTAGCGGCACACACTACGCGTACGCGTAATGGCGCGTATTTAAAATAGTTTGACGCAATTCAAAAAGTCGTTTCTGGTTTAAAATAAGGAAAATTCCTAAACTATCTAGTTGGTAGTTGCTGAACTCTTACGATGACACCGGTTTTGGTTTCTTTGCAGTATGGCCGGATATTGTTTTTGAAAGGCGTTGACAACAAAAACCCAGACACTTTATATATATATACGTTGACACTGGAACCAGAGATTGGAAACTGTTGAAAAAAATTGTCTCCAAAAATTGGAAAATGACAGTGCGCATTCTGATGCCGCTCTCATCATATAGACAAACTTTTGGAACTCACTTATGACCCCTTGTGTCTTCTATGTAACTAAATAGAACTTTCATCGGCGTGCACTACAACGGTTCTACAGCACCTTTTTGGAACGTACTTGCACACCCTTTATGAACATCTATCTTGACGGATTTATTCCTATGAGTGGTTCCCAGCAGCTCAGCTGCCCTTTGCTCGCAGCCCCCACAAAGCCACCTTTAAATTGATCTAAACCGCAGACAACATTTTCGCTGCATATCAGCCAAATGGAATTTTGGAACCGGCATCACACGTCCGCGTGACACTCGATAGATTGCTTCGGCACAATCTGACCTTTATTGCTCTACTTTTCGTGTTGTATAGAGAAACACAAGCTAAGCCGCAGAATACGCAGCCGGCTCAAAATTTTACCTTTCCAATAGGTTTAGGAGGTAAATTCATTGGGTATCATCAGATAGTGAAACTCCTTAGCGACAACTTTTCTTCTAAGCTGGATACTTTTCTCGATTACGTCAGGCAACCCTAAATGATAAAGAATACAGAGCATATTTGCGTGTCGTCAGCGGAATCCTAACGAGGAACCTATGATTCACTTGCACTACGGCAATCACCAACTCTGTAGCCATTTGCCTAGATGCCTAGGCTACCGCCGAGATGCACGAAACCCTCATCCCGATGGGCAGAGCATGAAGTAAATAGCTAAAAATATTTTTAGGGCTAACCATTAGCCAAAATTTAACGTTCACGGTAGTGTTTGTTTTTTACATTACTTCTTAAGATGGAGCCCATAAATGTAAATATGTAACGACGAGGATAGAACCTGTGCACCTACGTGTGTCCTACGTTCGGAAGTCGCCGGCGCATTCGATTGCACAAAGCCACTGAGCTCGACAAAGTGAATAGCTATATGAAATTAGGAATAGCCATTGATTTTGGAGTACTCTTACGACTCTTTGCATGACGTCACTTGCATGACGAATCTTAAAAATATCAATTATGTGCCCGTCATTTCAACCATTATGGGCAGATCAATAGGAACGCCTTTTGAACTGGTTGAAAACTTCTATCTTTAAAATGTGCTCATCAGCCCTCCGCAAGTACCTTAAGTGTATGGCTGCTACAGCCAGAGTACAGATCTGCTGCTACAACGATAGCTGCTACTACAGATTAGAAAGTTATCGTCAGTTTCTGTCGATATTACGGTTCATTATATCTCCCCAAAAAACCCTTTTGGATGATTTGCAACACCTCTCTTGATTTGTCAAATTGTTTCCTAAACTTAACCAATAGGAAGAACAGCTTTATTTAGATTTTGTTTCGGTTAATCCTGGAAAAACAATGAAATCCTGTGCAGACCAACGCGAAAATTAGAAGTAGACGAAAAAACTAAGGAGCACGGATACCCTTCCAAGGGAAGTAAACTACCGAACAGATTCAATCGACGAGAGACAAAAATCAATGAAACGATAATTCAACACAAGCTAATGTGTCTCCATTGTTCGCTTGCGTCGGAATGTATTTGACACGAATGAGCAGGACAAACAAAGTGGCGAATACTTGCATAGGTTATGCTTTAAAGCAACACTCAAAAGCAGGCTTGACCTTTTCTTAAGCCTTCTCTCTGGTTTCCTCGCGCGGACATTTTCTCAACAGGCACACAAACAGGTGCAAGTCGGACTCGGCAGCCTCGACGCCGTCGGTCGCGCAACCAATGGTCGTTATTGCACACCTACGAAAATGTACCAGGCATCCGGGAAGAGTGCACGCCGCGAACTATTTTTAGTCTGACTGCGCGACGAATGGTGTAGCTAAGTATAGCAAATAATCATGCCAAAACTGGCGAAGCGTCACTCAGCTGTCGGAAGAGTCATCGTCGGATCTTTGGATTCTGACTGGCGGCCATTGGCGGCAAGGGAAACTGTTCGTCGTGCTTTGGCGCGGTTCGTAGAGCGTCCCGCCGCTTCAAGACGATGGTCCGGCCGACAGAACCGGACGCGTCAAGGGCACCGCCGTGCTCGATATAGCTCGCGAGACCACATTGAGGACACTGCCGTCGGCAGCGTTGGTGTCGACGATGCTGCTCACCGATGAGAAAGCCGTCTCAAGTGACGATGATGGCTATCGGCCACGTATGGAAAGATGGCCGGGTTGAGGTAGAAAGGGGACACAGATGGGGTTCGATGAGAAACAGCAGGAACGCTGTATCATGTCAAGTATGGTTTGACAGGCGAGCAGTGGACGACACGCTCATGCTAATTCCCTCATGAACAATATATCCCCGTTTCGGGCCAGATTAATGATACGGCGAGATAGTGACGAGACGCACAGACAAACATCAATCCCTCTCGTTCCCTCTCGCTTTCGACCCAGCCGGCGCCCTGTTATTATTCCGGCCGCCAAGCAATCTCCTCGCTTCACGATTTCGTGTTAACGGAATAACATTTAGTCAATTCGCCAGTAGATAAGCGCTTTTTGCTAAAAATAGTTGCGAGATCGGCGAACGCATACGCCTGGACGAGCGGATGGGTCTACGGGCGTGCGTACGGATGACGGTGTAGTATCTCGTCATATGTCCAGTGCTGATTGCGTGGACTCTGTTTAATGAGCTCATAAATATCATTAGACTATCGCTCCCTTTTACTGTGCTGTAGTAAACTCGTCTCTCTGGGCGGGTCGGAATTGCTTGAAATTATTTTTTTTATTTTTGGCGTCTCAGAAAAACACTACTGAGCTGCCTCTTTTCTGATCGAGATTTTATATTTTGACCTACGAGTTTAAAATATTTTTAGGGCTGATCATCAAGCAACATTTGGCGTCCACAGTACTGTTTTTTTAAATTACCCTGTAAGACGGATCATCCCATATCAATGTAAATGTGCAACGGCGGGGATCGAACCCGCGCACCCACCTACGTGCCTCCTCCGGTCGTCTCAAAGCGCGCGCGCGCGAACCATCAAGCCCGATCGGCCTAAAGGTCCAGCGGGCCTTTGTCTGCCCGTTTATATGCTTGAACAGTTGAAAAACTTTGTCATTGGGTTAGCTTGAAAAAATATGTACATCTTTGTTATTAAAGGATCGACACCCTCAACAAACAGAAATAAAGAAAATTAGGTGGGCTTTCCATCCAATTTTGTCGCTAATATTCGATATCTAAACTGGTCGTGGCGTAATACACCGAATTAAGTAAATTTCCATTTCCTCGATGCAACTATCTTTAGCTAGATAATCACGTTGTTTTCATGTGCCATAGTTTATCACGTCGAGATAAAGCGAACCGTAACGGGACATAGCGCTCATCGCGCTATTTGGCTTGAACAAGCCTGTTGCATATTTAATTTTCGGTACGACACGATCTTTTGCAACAAATTACCTCTTTCTTTCGCGATTCCCAGTTCCAGTTCCCCTTCCAACCACTGCAATTTGGTAAAAACAAAAAATTCGAAACCAGTCCACTACGACAGGCAGTCGTCATCACCAAAACTGTTAATGAGTAGACGGTGCCGTTGAACACACACACACCCAAACACAAATACGAAGTGACAAAGGAAGAGCGAGAGAGCGAGAGAAGCGCAAATTTCTCAATTAGCTGCTCTTATTAGCAGTGTTGATGCTATTGGTGTTGTTCTTGGTGATACGGTAAAAACGTACTGGCGACGCTGTTGCGGCGCGCTTCTCATTGTAGTTACTGACGCGAGGAAAACGCGCCACGTACAGTGAACACAGCGCACACGAACGTCACCCATTTGCCTCCCAGTGACAGGTGAACGCCACATGTCTGCCGTCGTGCGGATGACCGTCGCTTAGTTCCACATTTCCCAATTTTCGTTTCGGTTGTCGAGAACGACTGCTCATTGCACCAGTTCGTTGTCTTCGACATCGCTCTACCACTGCTCGGCGAAGTGGTAAATTGTCTTCGTGACGGTAACTGCGGTGGTCGTGACACGAGAAAAAGGAAAATGTGGACGAAAAAAACTAAGCTGAAAGAATAAAGAAATCAAAGCCAATCGAGAATCAACCACTCGTGCGCATCCGGCGTCAATCAACCAACCACACCTCTCGAGACTGCCAATCTGACAGGTCAGGACGATGATCAAGGCGCCTGCCATCAGGGGAGCCAAGTTGTCAAGAGAGATCTTTGTCTCTCTCAGTGTACGGTGCATCCAATCCACTCGTTCCCCACAGCTCCGACACCGTAGCCGATACCCACTGATCAGACGACCAAATCTGGAGTACCGTTCAACTGCCATTGATCGCGAGCGGAGGCTGTTTCCATCGCATTCGATTCGATTCCATGGCCACTATTGTACACGCCGTGATCATACGGGACAATCACTTTCGTAGTTACTCTTCGCTGCCTTTATCTCGCTCTCGCCCTGTTCATTTTATCTTTTCTCTATCTGCCCCTTTCTCTCTCCCTGTCTCTTCTATTATCCTCTAACGACAACGACGACGACCACGACGACAACGACAACGACGACGACGACGACGACCAACGAGAGTCGAACGCTGGTGAAGCGTTGTTACGGCACCGGGATGCTGTGCTGAGCAGTGGGCGATAGGTAGCCGCAATGCTAAGCGGTGGCCAGCCGTCGAATAGACGGCCATCAAGGTTGTCTGCACGATTGCCGCACTATAACAGCCGTGGCGGTGTTTGGCCCATGGAAACTAAACATCTCCAGCCTGGTGCGTCGCGTTTCGTTCTGCTCTCGCCATCGCTCGCATGCTCGTTCCTTCCCCGTTGCCCACAGTGATTATAACATCATGGCGCTGAGAGCGCGCCGGATATCAATGCATCTCCTACTATAGCATCCCACACCAGCGACCGATGCGATAGGGTATAGCGTCGCGCGTACCGCTCTCATAGCACGCGCGCAAATATAAACTGACACACACGCAAACGTCTGAACGACAACCTTAACTTTCAGGCGACAATGACCTCTCAACGGCCGAAATAAAATTTTCCCTGACGACGCAGTATTCCGGCCGGTACCCGGGACAAATCATCAGCCGACAGTAGTTAATGTCGACAACATGTCAGAGGGAAGAGAGGGAGACAGAGGAGAAAAGTGAACGAACTAGACCAGTACTTGCACCTTCACTAGCACTACTCGACGCTGCTGAGGGCGATAGCCATAGCGGAGGTAGCATCGGTCGATGTACCGCCAGCGGAAATAAACGTACTTCAACATAATGCACTTCTAAATAACAACACCCACAGACAAACGGTCAGTCTCGATGCTGTAGCGCTATTAGCCGTTAGTCGGCTCGATAAAGTCATTTACGCTATATAACGAATTTAAGCGTGCGAAGAAGAAGAGTTGCAATATCTATTTCGAAAGGATTATTAATCTCCTCACGGTAGCGGTGACCAGTCAACAACACCGCTCATACGCCTATTCATGGTGGTGACAACGGCGAGAAGAACAGCGACAACGTCGACCATAGTAATGGTGGCCATTGTGTTGCTGTGAGGACAGCGTTGCAAGGTGATGTCGGCGGGTGCGTTTCGAAGGCCATAACCATCAAGTACAAACACACGCTCACATATCCTGTTGGCTGGCGTTGAAGCTCGCCTTTTTCGAGATTTTTTTTTTTAGATTTTGTTTTTTTCAACTGTAGTCACCTGTTTTCTCCGCGGTCTCTCCGCGCCTCTACAGATCGTCGACTGCGTGCCCGGTACGAGGGCATGCATTCGAAATTTTTTTACCTGCCTGCCCCGTCCTGCTTTGAAACATCCCAATGAATATATTAGCACCCATTCATCAGTATCATGAACTGAGCTAAAGATATCGCAGGTGACAGTTCCAGCGCTAAATTAGCATATCTCACATGGACTAGACGATACATTACAGCGATAAGTTGTCGTCTGTTATACGAAAATAATAGGCCTGAATGCCATGTACATGTCTATATTGTGCGTGGTAAATATCAATAATTGCAATAGTAACAATAATAACTGTAGAGATGATAATAATAATAATAGAGTTTGGACGCGACAAACAAATTTGCTGACAGACAACATCAACAACTTTTCGTGGCTATTTGCTGTGCAAACTCTCGGTAAAAGACGATCCGTCAACGATTGGCTGCGGCCCTTGGTTTCGTCCGAGCGGCTTTATTTGTTTCATTTTACTCAGGGAGCGACAGAGACTCGTTTTTCCTTCTTTTCCGCCTCCACGGCTGCCGCTGGGGGTGGTCTGTCGCAGTTGGTCGACCACAACTTCGTACCGCCAACACCCAGGTTAGCACCAATCTAAACGCCAGTGCCGTCGCTGTTTGCGCCAGCTGTCGCTACCGTTGGCGAACCGTTGGCACCAGAAAACCTACCGACTATACCCGTGCGACTGCTGTTCAAGACCTACTGGTTTCTAGACGTCATTTCATACTATTCGCACACTCTACGCGCATACGCGTTATTCGTTTTCTCTCATGTAGCCATGCACGCGTCTAACAACGATGTAACTGAACTTACCGAACCAGTGGGCAAGATGAAAAACGCACAAGAGATCAAATTAGAAAAACAAAACTAGCGCGAATATAACACGATGATTGCTGCGCACGAAACTGGTTGCTGGAAACTACCTCGTCATCGAATTTCCAACCTGCCCGTGCACCCCCGCTAGTGAATAATGGCCAAAAAGGCTCGTTCGTCTCTGGTGAATGCCGTCGTCATGTTGGGTAGTCCGTTTTAAAATACTTTTTCGTACTAAGTCGACAAATCGTTTTCTGGTACTTCACACCCGCCCTGCCGATCGGTGTTAAGCCGCCAGCCACGCTCGTATCGAATCCCTGAACGAAAATCCTGACGCTGACGAGAGCGCATTGGTGTTATCCCATTAAGCCCCGCGCATTTCTAGTTCTGGCGCAATAAAAAACTAAATACGTTTTCTGTTCTTCGTTTCATCGACGACGCTGCACTTCCTGTGAGGTGTGTGTGTGTCACACCCGAGTTATTTACCGCTAGCCAATTATCACCCATACGAGTACTCACCGAAGGCCCCGGGATTCAGGTCCGTCAGTAGCGGACCTGCTGGATGGTCTCGGTACACTTTTTGGTGTTTTACAAGGTTGTCTCCTTTGCTCACAGGCCTATGGCTATCTGTCTGCCGATGTGAAGAAACTGCGCACGGTGCGTTCGCTCTTGTTTGCGCCCGTGGCTTGCGCGACTCGTGAGGCGCCCGACGTCGACAACGGCCACTCAAGTTCGCTGTGAATTGCACTCTTCCGCACAGCCTCAGAACGTCAACGGGACAAGGTCGGTCTGCAATCCGTTTTGTTGTCCTGCTCGTTGTTGTTGTGTGTGTGTGTGTGTGTGGGTGTGCGTGCGTGCGTGCGTGTGTACTTCTTCCACCAACAACAACAACAACAACAAATAGAGTCACGGTAAGCACACACCAACACACACTCACTCACACACGCACACACACCACCCGCACACTTGTTCCCTTGCTCCTGCTGTTGCTGCTGCTGCAGCTGTCGACGATGTTGACTGTTTTCTTCACGTTCACCCAGCACCACAACCACAACCGGGACCAGGACGACGAGGACGTCAGCGACGACAACGGTGTTTGTACCATTCACCGTCCCTCGCTCTCTCCCTCTACATATATATATATATATGTATATGTTTGTATATATGTATATATATATATATATATATAATCTTCCTCTCTATCTATCAATCCATATATCTCGTTCTCCACAGCGAATGTTCCACTGGTGCTAACGCTGGTAGCCCTGCTGGTGGAGGTGACTGTCGAACACGGCTCCGCGAAGACACCAAATCAGCATAGGCCAGCGACAGCGGCAAACCGCAGAGTTCCTGCAGCTCCTGCTGATGGTTCCTACTGTTGTCCCGAGTACAAATGATGACGACGACGACGACGACGCCGCCGCCGCCGCCGCAGGTGTCGGTTGCTTCTTCCTGTGGCCGCCTGCAAAACTCGCTCTCTCTCTGCCGTGTACCAGTCTCGTATTCCGCCGTTCGGTTATTCCGCCGCGCTCTAACGCGACAGACCCAGGCGGGCGGACACACCAGCCAGACCGACGGGACGAACGAATGGATGAATCGTCGATAGCCGTCGGCTCACGGCGAAGACCTTCCAGCGCGGTGGTTTTTCTCGTACGACCGCGGGGCTGCGGCTGGCTGCCCGCCCGGGAACTGTTGGGTCGCTGCTGGCGCAGCGTTCCGCACTCGAGGGTAACAAGAGACGCCGGACGAGAAAGGATAAAGGCCGGCAACGCGCTCGTCCGAAGCCTACCTGGTACAACATGTATCGCTGGCGGCCGCCGTCGTTCGCCAGTGCAGTTGTCGCCGCGGGTATCCTAGTGCAACTGTTGCCGCCGGCGCCCGTCGAGCTCGCGTCGTTCCGGACTTTCCGCACCCGCCAAGCAACGTCCGACGGTTAACGTGCAAGCGCAAGCGTAAAGCGCACCCGTCAGCGACGAAAAGAGCAACACGACTCACTGAGAGGAGTGACCGAGTAGCTGCCAAGCGCTACCCGGGTAGCCAGACGTCCTGTTAACATTTAGCTGACAATTCACATAACAACAGATCTAGCGCTACATGCGCCTGCAAGAAAACGTTGTGCAATCGACTTCGAGAAGTCGATGCATTTCGTCGTGTTATGTTAGTTCGATGAATTAACATGGCCGATACGGATTGTGCAAACAATTTGGCGCACGATCTCTCACGCCGGAAACGTCTATGCGATCTGGATGCCTGATCTTCCCTATATTATTATTATTATTTTTCCATTTATCTCGTTTTCGCTCTCTACTAATATACAACGCCGTCCACCGGAGCCAGAAAGACGCTTATTCACACCATCGTCCATTTTGAACTCTGTTTTTATTTCGATCGAACAATTCACGAAGCAGCCGATTTCACTGGTGTCGCCCATATTTCACTACCAGGAGTAATCATCTTTGATATCTCTCCCAGTCGGCCGTCCCGCTTGTTCGACAGCGCGACAGTTTTATGAAAACAAGCGTCACTATATACTTGTAGTACACGTCATTGGCGAGAACGTCCCGCAGAGAATGTATTATCGACATACTTCGACCGAGTACTATAAGTGAAGGACCGATTGAATTATGCAGCGTAGAGGTACGTTACCTCCTTATCGGATGATGGTGCTACCTGTTTTTTTGCCCGCCATCCAGCGGTCTATGGGAGACTGGGCCTACCTACATGGCGATAGTACCACTGGACAACAGACGACATTGCCAACGAATATCACGAATGCCCTAGCTCGACTTCTTTAAGCACCAGTCAAGTACACGGTCCTCAAAGAAGCTGGGCTTTTTCACATGCCCACACCTGCACACACACACACAGACTCGCATACACGAAGGCATGCTTGCCGTTAAGGCATTCATACAACATTGACGACGCGAATCGCGGGAAAAGGTTATTTTTAGAATGCGGACAGAGAGTTTTGCGATAGCCGCCGCGACCGGAATAACAGCGACTGCAGCAGTGTGGAGGCTGAACGGCCAACAACGGTCAAGTGACGTTGCCGACAGGCGCCACTGGCGCTCGCAGAGGACAGTGCCAAACGAGCGGATGGCCAACGCATCCGCCTTACCGATCCGCTGCTGCCGCACGAGTGAAAACCGCGCGAAACAAGCTCGTGAGCGCAGTCTCTGGAGGCAACTATAAACATCGCGCCGTGCGTTTTGCCTTCGGTTTGACGTGAAACTTTGGGACGTAGAGTTAACCCGTCGTGTATTGCTGCTTACGGTTGGACTTTAAAGGACGTCCAACGAAGGATTTCGTACGGGGTTTAGCAAAAGGGCTCCACACTCAGGACGAGACGATCTCTCTCTCTTTCGCGCAACAGCGTCAAAGACGAGAACGAGAGTGCTAAAGCGAAAAGAAAGGCATAAAGGGAGATGCTACAGTAAGAAACTAGAAAGTGAATGAATACAAGAACACATCACGGACGAGCATTTAGGCCTTCTTCGATTGAATTATTGACACGACGATAGCAACTACAACCATAACAATAGTGGAGATAGTACCACCAGCACCAGTGACTTTTCCTGCCACGTTCTAAGCGCTAATGCGACATGGGTGTGTCTATGTTGCTCTGTGCGCATGTATGGAGTGGTTACTGTGTTTTCTCACCATGCACTATTCTTTTATACGAGCTGCACACTTTACATAGCGACCGTTGCGCGTAAATTGAAACAATGTTAATGTTTAACTGCTTGACAAAAGCGCTATCGACAAGTGTCTACAAATAGCAGTTGCCAAGGGGCTACATTGCTATAAGGTAGGATTGAACACTCTATTATAATGTCAACAGCATTAGATGTAACGTCCTAGTCTTCGGCAAACCTTATGGATTTGCACACCTGTTGTTATTATGATGAATCTGGGGTCATAGACATCTCTTTCGAGTGGCTATAATGCCCGGAATGGCTATCAGCTTTATTTTAGGATGTCACATTACTACTAATATGTGGGAAAGGTGTCTAATTTACAAACAAGCGGTCCAAACGAGTTGTCGGCCTATACTTGCAGGGACCCTTCTTAGAAGACAACGGGACAGCTTAAACCTCGGACCTCGGAGAGAAGCTAACCAGGCCATGGAAAAAACTGTATCGAGAAAGACCGTCGGACATCTTTGACGTACTTCCGCGACTCAATGTTAAAATAACATGGGACCTGTTAAAGCGATTACGGACGTCTGATAATATCGAAGTCGATGGTTTGATGCATTCGTATTAGCATTGCTACCGGTGTAGACACGTAAGTGTATGGGTTCGATCTCCGCCGTTGTACGTTTATATTTATGGGGTTCATATTTCCAAGGTTGGCTGTCCAAAATGCTCGACTTATGCCTCACTACACATAGTTCTGCCAGTTATCAGTGCCCGAATGAGCTTCGACGAATCCCTGACGTGGAGCCCTCGTTCGACCAACACTAGCGGCTTTAATTGTGGCCCATTGGCACGTGAACCTTGCTGTTAACATGTTAAAGAACGATGCTATTCAATAACGCTATCGAAGCTATCTGTGTGTTGCAGTTGCACGATAAAGAGAAAGCTTGTTAGTTTGCGCAGTGCTTGCTCAGTCCAGGTGCTGGCACAGAATTTGTTAAGTATAGAACAATCAGTCTGGTCGATTTCATTACTAGAATCACGAATACATTAGCTAGTCCATTTGCAATGAGACATAGGAATATTATAGTCTGTTACAAGCACAGTTACTGAAATTGTCATACTTAGACCGTTGTTTACTCTCGCTGTTTCAATGTATGCATCTCGCCGGACGTTCTGCATGTTTTTTGTTCGGAGTGACAGTGTAATTGCTAGTTTTCGCTTTTTCAACGACACTAACACCCATATTCCATTTCATGTCCGTTTTCTATTCGGTCTGCTCAACTATTATCTTCCTAAATACGCTGTACTAATGTATACTTATGAACGATAAATTTGCACAGCATATAACATAAAAATAATTAGTTTCAATAGGTGTTATCTAAAAATCGAAAAAAATATTTCGGGCATTTAGGGACGAAAACTGATTGAGTCGAATTGATTGAAAGATTGAGTCGCTATATAACCGAATCAATTCTTTATCGGAGATCAGTGAAACGTCAAAGTTGTTGATTATCAGGTGCAAGTCGAAGAATGTAAGGCATTACAAATTACTCAATAGGACCGGAATAAAATTGACTTTAATATTTATTGAAACATTTTTAACTGGTTGACATAGAAGGAATAGCTGGTTAACTTTAGCTATGACGGTTCAGATATCCATAAGTTCCGCTTCTGCGATTACTTGAACCACGTTGTTTTCGATGTCGCACGGAATCACCTGAGAAATAAAGGCCGCAACTGATAACGAGTTATCGTAAAAAAAATTTAATACAGATTTACGTAAGGGCTTGCTGATTACAAAACGTTAGTGTTATTATGCAGCTAAAGTTGAAAGCATAGAACAGCTTTCTTCTTTGAGATAATAAAAAACGCTTACGAGTTACTGAAGGCGTCTGTAGTCCGTGATGAGACTATATTAAGCGATTGCCTATTTTATCCTTGTTGTTTATCGAAATGAAGCGCAAATGAATAAAAAATCTTACTCGGGAAATGTAACACAAATTTAGAGAATTTAGTTGATTTGGGTACTATGAAAAAAAGGGCAAAAAACATTATGCATGCAAAGTATATATCTGTAGGCGCCTATCTAAGTCGAGCTTTGTGTCACTAGCCGTAAGATACGATTGTGCCCTCATTTTTTAAACCAATACCATATAGTTTTTACCTTCACGGATCGCTTCCCTATTCGGCTTAGCTCTGGCCGCACAAACGCTTTTCGCAACCTCCTCCTACAGTTACATTCGAACAAATCATGTACCAAACACACACGGATAGCATGGTCGCTCTATAACATGTAACGATAGCGATAGATCTAAAACTACAACCACTTCAAAGTTCAGTCAGAGCGTCGGGAGAACGAACCTTCGTTTCGAAGACTTTCGTAGTGCCTTTCGGATAATCATAGGTGCCAGCACGCTCGGTTTTTTTGCACACGACTTCGTACGGACGAAGTAGTTGGATTTCCGATTGTGTGATGATGACGAGATTAACATTGCTGCCTGAACCCAGATCGTTTATGACACCCGCTACGACAACGTCACGAACCAGCTTTTTTGCTTCTTCCAGCTCTGGAATCAAAATGGAACGAACGGCAAAATAGTGCGAACAACAATCATACTACTGTGGGCGCAGTGCCCAGGGTTACTCCAGAGTAACCCTGGGCACTGCGCGCCCAGACTCTGCTATTAGAGAAACGCGTTTGGAAAGAGACAGTACAAAGGGTGCGTCGGAAAGGTTTGACTACTTCGGTATATTGTGCTGAGTATTAGAATTCAGCTGGAAAGCAGCTTGAATCTCACTCCAAAAGCCACCATTCACGACATGAGCACAGGTTCTGTAAGGAGCCAGTATACTCGATAAAATATGATTCAAAACTCGACCGGTATAGCGACAAACCTGCTTCACACTGCAGCATCAGAAAAGCGGTGCGAGCGATGCTGCCGCCTTCAATACTACAAAATCGAATCAGCCGACGTAGAACTTCTTTCGCGTCACTACCGCGTCATTACCACCTCAGGATCCCATTATGAACCTATAGTTGGTACCCTTTCTAAATTCAATGTCTTAACTATCATACTACCAAAAAACTACATTTAAGGACTGAGAGTAGCAGATGGTTAGAGAAAAATGAAAATGCGTCACTCACATTTACTCTACGGCTACGCGATGCTAACTATGAAAGAATCTAGTTATCGCGAATTGACGTGATTCGCACAGTTTACCAAAGAGAATTTGGTCAGTCATTTGGTTCATTAGATACTCTTAAAAAGTTCGCAGATCCACCTTCGATACGCAAATCTAAATACATAGTTATAATTACCTCTCCAATAATTGAGGTCGCCCTGTCCACGGTCATCATGAAAAGTTGAAAGACCTCTGCAAAACCATGTAAACGGTCATCTAGATGACTTCCACCTCCATATGAACGACTAGTGGCCTCAAGATGGCCGATAAAAGTTCTGTCGTGTAAGGAGCGCTCCGAAACAGATTTATACACGCCTTTGTTTAATATTCTTAGGCGGCAAGGCAACTCTGAACAGCAGCGATTTATAGCAATTACGCTGACGAGCCTCCCACTCCCTTCCGTAGAACAATATCGGAACTTGCTAAACTTCTACACTCCAGACCACATTGCGTACTACACTGTTTACGTTTAGCTTACCAATGTTAGGCTTCCACTGCAATTCGAGCACGGCATTAGCAGCCGGGTTTCCAGATTACATCGTTACGTAAGGAAGATCTGATACAAAAGCATGGCGAAAGATCGAAGAAAGGTGGACTCCGGTCGAGTCCACGTCACCAACAATTAGGGCGCATTCGATGTGTCCTGCATTGAAGAAGCGATAATGCCATACTGTTAGCCTAAATGTCCTCATTAATAACAGAACTATAATTTCCTTCTTTGATCTCTTTTTCATTGAGAATCTCTCATTCACTTTACACATATTGTTTCTTATGGGCTTTGTGCATATATTTTAATTCGCTATGGCTAGCTGTAATTCATGTTTTTCTCGGTGCTTCACACCTTACTTGTTTTGTACTGTTACTATTTATTACAGAAAAAAGTCTAATGTCCAATTCGAAGCCGATCGTAAATTACTGATTTAAGCAACATCGATTAATCCATATAATCAACAAAAAACATATCAGCTGAGAAAAATACGCAATGGACCATCCATCACAATTATAAATATATAACCCAGCCAATCGGAATGCGCCTGTACGTGCATGTGGCCGAATATATTTTATTACGACCTTTAGTTTAATATGATATCGAACAAAATGTGTAATGAAGCCACTTGAAACTTTAAAAATGCCCGGCCGTCCTTTTGCGGTTTAAAGTAGAACATTGTCTCCATCAGACTAAACACATGCTTGAAAAAAGCACCTCTTTCTGTCAAAAAGGAAATCTAAGAGTACTTACGCTTAGATTTACTTTAACTCGTGACCCTGTGCGTACCCTGATACCGGTAGAGATATTGTTTGAGTATTCGGATTAAGGTCCAAAAACGCGGTTCACGTTTAGTGTATAAGGCGTGAAGTGCTAATTGAGACTCCATCGTGCCCATACCGCAATCAGCTGCAGTCCCTGCGCCGGCACAGCTAAAAAGAGTAATTACAGTTACGGTTAAGCAATATGACCGTATCCTTCCGCACGTCAGCGGGTAAAACCTCTCCGGTTAAATGAACAAGTTAGAGTTATTGGGTGGAAGCTGTAGATATTTCGGATCATGGGATTTTTTAACCGAGCTGCTAACGGTTATATTCATCGAAGTCATTGCGTTTCATTCACCAAGCAGCCAGCGTAGCTAACCCAAAGTAAACGCGCTTTCCTCGGGGTACTACTATTCTAAGCTGCTTTTGCAAGCAGTCGGTCCAAATCGGAGACGAGGGGAGTGTCTTCGAATAAATTTCGAGAAAATATGTTTGGAATTTCTCTCTTGCTAGTTCAGGAATGCTTACTAAATTTTGTTGGACAGATGATGTAGCTTTAGGCATCCCTTGCTGGGCACAAGTGAGCTGGTGGCACGCGTATCGGCGCCTAAAATCACGTCATCCTTGACGATCGCACCTAAATGATAGCAACGAAACAGAATTATTCGTTGAATGGGTTGAACCGCAGGAGAGCGAACATTTTTAACTATTTTTAACTACGCATTTCTAAAAACTAACGGTTAGTAGGTTAAAAATGTTTAATTTTTCAATTGACATCTAACCAACGGGGCGGCTGAAGCTATAGTGAATAATTTTTTATTGCACAAAATCTTTGATAAAAAAAAGAAACCTTTCAATAACTGATAACAATCAACAGGACAACATAAAATTTAATGCATAAAGCATCTCAGGTTCAGCTTAAGAATTGTAACAAGTTCATTTTAAACAACAGTTTAATTTCTACCAGTTTATAAGCACAGCTAATTTCATCGATCTTTCTTGTATGTCAAAGCCGTTGCCATGGTTTGACGTGTCAGGCATAAACAAACAGCATGCGCTTTCCAGCAATTCAACGCCGGCTGGTAACCAGCTTGTTCACTTTATCTCGATTACTGGGCTCAACGCAATGAACCACTTGGTTCAGCAGCGATTTTTATGTGGCATGAAAGTAGATGGAAAAGTTGGAAAAATAGGTGTTTCTTGTTTAGAAAATTGGGTGTATTCCATTCCCGCGCAGCGATGTCAAGGCATGACGCTGCGTGTTTATTATGTGTTTTTGCATACCGCTGCTGCACTGTCACAAGATAGAGTCTCATCTCTCACTGTTTTCAAAGGAAAAGCCCCTGGGGGTAGTTCAGGAGCTATTGCTGTACTCATTATAGTTACTCCAATTTTGAATTCTCGTTAAATAGTATTTCCTCTACTGGCCACAGCACATTTGAGTTGCACAGTCACTGGAAAATCGGCTGCTTCAATGAAGATTCTGGTATAGTGTTGAGCAGCGCGAAACTTCAAACACAGCTGATTTAAAGCGGCGAGCGCGCCAAATTGACATATGTATAAGGAGCCTTAATATACATCAGGATTTTGTAGTAAACATACAAGGTCAATCGTGTTATTCTACAAATAATCTCTATCTGGTGCATCTAATCCTCAGCAATAATGATCTACATAACCTACATGTTGCGAAATGGTGTTCAGAAATTAGGTTACTAGTGCCTCGAGCACTGCAATTGTACTTTATAAATACAGACCACAACGCGAGTCTGAGCGGAACAAGTATCAACAAAGTGATCAGAAAAAAATCAACACTCAGAAACGTCACCATTACCAAACGAAGTGTCCAATGATAAATTATGCGATGCGAAGAAAGGAAACGTATCATGAGTTCACCACTATTAGAAAATCCATTATTACGTGCATTCCGTTGTAATCCCCTAGGATTTAAATTAATATTCGGTTAATTAAATTACTGAGTTTTCCTAAAAACTATGGAAATTACGACGAAATAACAATCTTGGAATGATTTTAAATTTATAAGGCGCAAAGAAATACGCCTCATAATCATTATGCCAAATAGTGTTCAAAAAATAGTAATTATTAGAGCACAAAATTCGAAAATCGTGTTCTTGTCAATAACGTAACTGCTAAGAGACAATCAACATAGGGAGATCTTCAATTTTGTATTTAGGAAACTGATTTCCTAATGATGTTTTGGGGATAAAATTAATATCGATTGCCACCATTCTTTACACTTATATATTTGTAATTTTTGAATTAACAGAAACAAAGTTGTATTAGATATTTTTCAGATTTACTTCAAAATCCCATTTACCCAAGTGAGAATGAATGTGGGAAATTTACACCTCGTGACAGCCCTGGCGATAACTTTGTTTACTAACGCTTCTACTAAAGCTAACGTAACTCAAAGAAAATATTTTTAGTCCATTCATTTATGAGAAAACTAGTAAAGTTTAAATACTTTTAATCAAACGTGCTTCTATTATTTCCATGAAATTCGAATAAGAAATTCGAAAAATTTACTTAAAAATATAAATATCACAAATAATTATCATCGACACCAATCATATGTTAAATAAAGCTCAGTGATATTAGCTTTACAACGCTGAAAAAGAAAAACTGACAAAAAATAACAGAATATTAAAGAATGTCAACCATAATTAATTTTATCCGTGTTGGGATACTCTTGGTGTATACATGAACTTGACTGCTTTAGGACCTGGTTTTGCACTATAAATTTCCCCACATGTCTCTCAATATTGGAACAGGTTTTCTATTACGTTCAACTCGGTGGCTTGGTGCATTCGAAAGGGGAGGTGGCGCATAGATGCACGGGTTCGATCCCGGCATTATTAAAACTAGTGTTTCCACCGTCAGTATTTTTCTTCGCACACTTTAATGTTGAGATCGAGTCAGGTGTATTGGCATATTTGTTCATTCATTTTTAATAAAGCGAAACTAACAATAAGCGATAGCGATGGATATCGCTCAGTTTTTGTCAATCTTGACAAGCGAATGAATCGAAAGAAGCCAAAGAGATACCTGAACAAGCCACCATTAACCATCCGACTGTAGGTACTAGTATACGTATAACATACCTTTTCTGTAGTGGCCCAAATTTGCGATCGAAAAGCCATCCGTAACCTGATAGCTGTCGAATTCCCGCATTAAGTGACACATCGGTAATTCACTCTATCACTGAGCACACGTGGGCTTCTGTTTCGTTAGGTATTATTCTGGCTCCGTAGGGTTCCACGTCAAACTCACAAATGTGCGTCTGCCGTACACTTTGTTCAGCTGGCAATTGTGGAATTCGAAACCGCACTAGACTGAAATGCTGTCTAAGTTTTCAGTTTCTAGTACGTTTAAGTCTTATTTGGCAAATTTATGTGTAATTAATTTTTGACATAACGTTATTGAAGGTTTTTTAATGAATATTTATTTAGATGATAAACGTTTGGTTGTGCTTTAAAAAACCACATGGCAGCACACGCAGGCAAACAGCGGATGTATCCCGCTCTTAGCAAGTTTGACCAGCAGTGGCTAGTGGCGAGCAGCATTTTCTGAGTGGAACTTGGACTCGTCCACGCGTAACGAAATTTACCATCTAGTAACACATGTGGTTATGCTGCGCTTGGGGCAGATTGTAGATCGGGCTTGGCTCTACCTAGTCAATGACAAACGTCACATTATGCCTGAACCCCAGGTAGCAGGAAGCCCCGCAGACAACACCGAAGTGCTGCTACTCCGCGGACCTGAGGAATCAATAGAGACTCCTCATCAAAGAGTACCGCCGATAAAGATGAATGGTTCAATCAATTTGAACAAATTACACCCCTGTACACAGCTTTTAGTTTACTGCACAAAAGCGAAAGTTGATACCGCCAAAGGTTGCGCTCTGTTAAATGACGCCCACAATGACCACACTGAATGGAGCTACTATTTCTGCATTTGCGGCTTTGCCATTACGTTTTACATTCGGATATTTCCAAATACTTTTTAAGGAAGTAGACCTACAAGAATTTCAATTATTCTCGGATCCCGGATGACTTTATTGCTTATGACGACGAGCTCGCTATGCTTCACACGTATGCAGGAAATTAACTGCACAAAGTACATAAAATTAGATTACACACTAGTCGTTCTCCATGCTTGCTCCGCATACATGCTCTAGAAAGGTGCTCTACATCTATTTTCAAAGCCCTACGATTAGCAACTTGATCAAAATTCTTTCTCTCGTGTTTTCTAGGGTCAGACTCATGCTATGGCTAACCTACGGTCGCCGAAACCGTTCGGCACTGCCCATCTTCAACTTCGTCACACGCACAGCAGCTATTAGTCGTATGTACATGCGTATGCGTGAAGCCCTGTGACGTTTTTCATTTATTCTTCCTTGTTTCCAAAAAAGTCATTGGCGCTTTTTGTTCTAGCCATGCGATCCGCGAGACTTCCACCTGAGCCTGGCTTGCAAGGTGGCGAACTTGCCTACTCCGTCGGGTTTCGATTTTTCATATGAGTGGACCTCACCGATGAAAAGACACGTGATGCTCGCTATCATTAGGACAACCACTCAATGTGTTATTCTAAGTGCGTAAGGATGAGTTGCAGAGACAACTTGATCGGATTAGATTTTAGATCAACGTGGTGAGCTGTAGCTTTGGTCCCGTCCCTCCGACGAGCCAACTTGAGGAGATAACTTGTGATTTTTTGCTGGCATGCTCCTAACGAGGGGGTTACGCCTTCAGCCATTGCACATTCACATTTCTGGGGTCCGTCTTATGTAATGCAAAAAAAGGTACCGTTGACGATAAAGATTAGCTGATAGTCATCCTAAAATTATTTGCACAATTGTATAGGAGGGACCAGGCACTTTCGTGTGTATGTCTGTTTCAGCGATGTTGCTAAAAAATGAGTGCACAGGCTGAGAAAAGCTGAAGTTAACGAGTGTGACGCTTCATAAAGCGTACCGCTTCAACAATACATTGGTTTTTCCGTTACGTTCAATAACACGATACAATCGCTACGGCAGCATATCGTGACGTTTAACTAGCTTGAATGATACCGACATTCTGCCGTCTCTGTTACCCACTGGGAAATTGCGGGGACACTTTTAGCTTGGTCAGCAGAGATTTCGATGCATGTTGTCAGCCTACGCAGTTAACGAGGAGCCTTCAGTAGAGCGCAATTTTTAGCGTTGTGATTGGAGTCTACATTTATTTACGCGCTAGCTAATTAAACGGTCATCGGAGTCGACGGAGTTTCATGCTTCGTCGAAAAGAAATACCACCTTCCTCTTTATCCGGCGCTCATTTGTTCGAACTCGATAATAGTCCTAAGGAGTTCGCCATATAGTTGTAGTTGTTATCTGTATTGCATACACTTCCAGGCAATGTAAGTTACAAGGCTACATTGGACTCGTGTGCTAGACAGGACAGCAGTGACAGCATTTTCTTTTTAAAAGAAAAAAAATATAGATGCGTTGTGATGAACTCTAGTAAACAATCGACGTAAGATTTCATTTTACTCGAGAGACTTCGGTGCTCAGCTAATGTCGCGGATTCACCCAGCAAATGTTTGTCGAACGACCTCAACTATGAAATGTCGTTCAGATCATCCTTGGCGAGGAGAGCTTAAGCGTCGACGAATATTCGGATTCATTATATATTACGAAATATAGCCACGCTAATTAACATTCGTTAACATTATAAGCGCGTGAATCACACTCTGACTTTTTTCAGTGCAAGACTATGAATGGACGCCATATTTGTTGAACAGGGTCAACAGGTGGTCGTGGTCCTGCTCATACAGGGTGTAGTCTACTACCAAGGGTCTCGCTGAGTGCGATATTAGTGAAGGAATTGCGCCTTTTAAACCAATAGGAATTCTTTCACAATCCCAGAACTGCGAAAACATGCCTCGCACTGCATGTTTAGTCGAAAAATTTAGTACCTAGGTACACGATTTGTAATAAACTTAAGCGAGGAACAGAACGCTAAATACTCATTTGTGGTAGCAAAAACACTAAATCGAGTTAATATATTCTATTTTATTTTATAATTTGACATTGGTGTTGACATGAATCATGAAACTCATTAATTAGTACATTAGATATGCGTACGTATACAATATACCACAAGAGCTTTCCAAAATCAAGGCGCCAGTTGCGTAAAAAAAATATAACAATGGCTTTTCTACATACGTATTATATGACCTCTCACATACTCAGACCAATGTTAGAGCGCAGGGCGCTCTACGATGCAAACCCGTTGATTTATCGTCATTCAGAAACAAAAGGACAACGATTTCAGTCCTCCTTTGGCTTGCGTATGAGATTTGCGCGGTCATCAATTTGGGACGTTGCTATTCCAGTGCAGCCGTTCCTTGACAATGCGTGGGATGTTGCTGACGATCAAAAGTAGGTAGTCATTAATGCTTAATTCACCAGCGGCAGCACCGCCTCCGGAACTCCTACAAGAGCTCGCAGTACGACCGAACACATTTCCATAGGGACCAACGAGATCACCTAAAAGGTAAACGACGTACTTTACGTTAAGAGTAGTTGTGCATAGATAAAATTATTTTCCAACATTTTGGTGATCAGCGGTTTACACCATGCCCGACCTATGGGACATCGCTGTTAATTGTCTGTCATAAGTATCATGATACACCAATAGGTATGCTGCCGATGGTTGTAAATGAAAATGTCGACAGACAGCTAAGCTTCACAGGGTTTTGCATCACGCATACAACAATTCTTCTACTAGGTAGTAGTGTTTGGTAATTTGGACCGGTATTAGTTATTTGAATCAATAGGGCAGCGGTAGCCCTTAATTTGTGAGCCAGTCGATACCATTGTCGGGCACAGTAATAACAGAGCTGAAACACTCAAGAATCGACGTGTTCCTTCTTATTCCTAACCTATGAGGCGAATCTATTCCTATTATATGTACGCATGGAGAGAGAATATTGCGGCACTTCGTACGACCCTACAGAGGCACTTGATTAAGAGATTTCACTAAATCGAAATAGCGAAACCAGTAGTTTGAACTTTATCGCGCAATGGCTCCAGAGCAGCAATGTTTGGAAATACAGCTCTCATTCTAGCACACGTCGTCGCAAGCACGGGTCGCTCATCTTACTGTGAAAAATGCAATACATACATCTGCAATTGATCCGTCGGCTTTGATAATGAACGGACATCCTGCACGAGCCAATTCGACCCTAAGAGCTTTATGATCTGGGACACCTGCAGACAGAAATTTAATATCTTGTAGATCCAGACCTCCTTCAGCAAGCACCTCAAGCACTTGATCGGACGTCAAGTCCGCCAGTGCTGCTAAACATGCCGTTGGCACAAGCATATGTTTACCCAGCTCTACGATAAAGAGATCACCATAAGACGTTGGCTCTTTCAGTACGGCACCATACTTCTCTTCAGGTGACTGTTGAGGCCTTGGCGTATTTCGGTTTCTTGTCCCACCTTCAGCTGGCTCTAATCGACGATCAGTAGCAACAACTGCCGGTGTTGAGTTGCGGGGCATACAAGCTGTATGTCGCCGAAAGACGTCACCGTTTAAGGCGTCCGTTGGTTCCTCTTTAACAGAGTGCCGTTTCGGCTCCTCTGTAACAGATAAGACACCGGCCGTCGGCCGGCTATCCGCGGGTAGTTTTCTGTGAAGTGGCGAAGAATTTGTAGCACTTGCGTTATCCTCAGTCGAGGCTGACGTCACCCGGCCTGTTGCTTTACTGGCTTCTAACTGGTCGAAAGGGTTCACTGGATAGAGAATATGAGACCCGTCGCGGGCAGTTTCCAATTTGAACACGTCGTCAAGATCTCGAAACATCGACAGGTGCCCAGGATAACCATACATCGTGTAGTTTAACGGGGCTCCGGACTTTGCTAAAAAGACTTCAACAAAACTCTTCGCCGAAATGCCGTTTGGATAGCCTTTCAGCAGACGGGCAAGGTATGTTCGAAACTGCACTGGAACCGGCAACGATCGTGAACCCCCGGTGGTCGATCTCGTTCGTCGAAAGGCATCTAAGTAGCTGTTGGTTGTAGGGGTAGAGACGCTTGTTTGCGGAACTACAGAAGCAGGTCTCCCAACAGATGTTGGGTGCTCGCCCGCACCATTGCCCGCACTAGAGGCCGGTCCAAGCTGTTGATTAAATGTCACAAGGTACACACCCGCGCGTTCCGAAGTCTCGTGAACAGTGAGTTGATTGGCAAAATTTTGGCGCAAAAACGTAGCCGGGTCGCTATAACCGTACTTCTCCCATGGAACCTCAGTGCCTTCTTGTATTCGATACCCCCGGAGAAGGACCTGAAAACCAGTCCAATAGTAATCAAAAAAAGAACGTTGATGCTACACGAGGATTCATTCCTGATTTATTCTGCTCATCTGGGCGTTCTAATATATTCACGTTGAAGCATTGGGTCGATCCAAACAGAGCACAAAACTCATGCGGATTCGTAAACACACAGTGGATCTATTACGAAGTGGTGAAAAAATCGCCCCTATATATTGAGAGTATTAAACTGCAACGTGTCATAGAGTTCGTACCCGTCAGTGCAAGAGTATTTTATTCGTTTTTTACGAGTGCGGTACATTCTAGTTGGAAAATAAACGTGTGTGAATCTCTTCACTGACCCGCCCACAACTAAAGAAGACACGGAGATCTCGCAAAAGGGCCGGGTTAAATCTCATTGTTGTTTTATCTATAAGACAAGTCCACTATTTACTATATAATAAATGACATACCAATACGCTGGACTACACTGAGTGAGGTAACATTCGGAACATTTTCTGCTTTAATGCTGTTTGAGCGATGGCATCTGCATAAACATCGTTTTGTTAATTAGTGTAGCAGTAGTATGCCATATTAAAAGTGACATTACCCCTTTGTTTGTCGCGATTGGTTTAAAAAATAACAATAAACATCGACACAAGTCTACGACGCGGAATCAAACCTTGCGCGTGATATATACTGTGATGCTACTATTAACACAAAGATCGTCGCGCATCGAGTGAAACAGGCATGCAGAAGAGGTTGCACACATCACTGGTGTGGTCGCTGAATTGTTATGGTAGCTACGTACATTTGTGGTTCAGTCGTCTGATCTCTGCTGATTTTACCCGAGTATGCGAACTAGAACGCGAAGGATAAACTGCCAGACTACTATGCTGAAATATGATACACTGGTTAACTCGAACACCTGTTTAAGTTGGGATCACATTGACATGTGAATAGGCAAACTGAAAATATAAATTCAGGAATTGGATGCCCTGCCCTCGTCGCTTCGTTTTTTCATTGATCATATCAGCGCACTAGTCCAAAGCTTTTTTGAGAACCCTTTCTCATTTTTAGCACGTAGCCGTATTCTCATTATTTCAAGTACATTTGAGCACAAAATCCATTCAGGGAGTGTATGCTACAGAAGCATTCGAACCGACAAGCTTCTTTAGTCGTTACGGCTACCACGCACCATCACGCCACAATCGGTGTCTACTTCACGGCCTATAGCGGTTCCAGGACAAAGCGCCCCGAATAGATTCGATGAAGTAAAGAACCGGGAAGAGTGCATCAATGACATAACTAGTAAAACCGACGGCTGGCACTAATAAAATATTTGCGCCTCATTTTCGCTGGGACGAAGTTACTTACATTCAAGTTGACAGGCGGAGAAAACTGGTTAAGTAGATCCCGCAAAATAATGCCAACCTCATTCAGGTCGGCCATAGTCAGACGCAAGTCGAGTTCGCGCACTCTTCGACACGTACCGTAGCCAATTAGCGAATGAGTTTTTGTTGGGCTTCGCTGTTCGTAGCGCACATAAACCACCGTCGAAAAATGCCTACGCTTGCGCTAGCCAGGTCGAGTAGGCCGGAGCAAAGTTAGCTAGGTCTCCGCCATCCCTAGTGCAGAACATGGAACACAAAAAGCGTCCGACGTCCACTTATTGCGCGGCTGAATTCGGTTGTGTGTAAGTGATTCAAAGATCGCCTAACCAGAATAGAGAAACTCTGCAACGAAACGGCGGGCGAATGTCGGTGTCAAGCGACGACTAGCAGACGACGCGCTACTCGAACCGAAAATCATATTGTTGCGGCCACCAATCGAAACGTCAAACGCGTGGGGTATATCGTTGGGTCAAGGAACAAAATCAACTATTGTGCCTCGTTTGGAAGAGAGGGTCATTCTGCCCATGCAAACGAGTCACTAGCAACAAAAGAAAATGACATGAAAATTGGGTAATGGTTATTTTAATCGCTGCAGAGGCTTTGACCAGTGACTGGTTTCGAGGACTTTTCAAAGTTGTTATTATATATATATATATATATATATTATTAATTCAGGCTGCCTGAGCTGGTCTGGTTAAATAGCTAACCATGTTACGAATGCGATGATTAACTATCTTTTGCCTATATTTACCTCGCGAAGGGCCTAGGAATGTAGTTTCCTTTGCGTCGGCACAGGCCTTTTGGACAATATAGGTACTTTTAGGTGGTGGCGATAGCCTAAATAATAGCCTGGCGATAACCTGCTAAAAGCCTAAACTTAAATTTTAGCTGATGATCAACTCTTATATAAGTTTTTCTATGCCAGGTTGCAGGCTATCATCCCTAAGGCTTCCTAACACTTTGATGGAGCATATCCTAACAGAAACCGTCGCTACCTTCGATAAGAAAGTGACGCCATCCAAACCGAATAGCTACTTTCATATCGCTTGACCTATGAGCTATGAGTACCTAACGACTGATGCTTTTATGCGTGACTAAATTTCCATCAATAAATAATTAAGTGAAGTAGCTCCATAACATTTCTACAACATGTTACAAATAATTATACCATGTCCCTGCAATTGACACGATCGTGATTAGGAACGCATATTTCAAAATGTTATATATGGTTAGTATCGATAGTCACTACGCTAGTGGTAGCTAGCGGAGAATAAATCTATCATGGAGGCAATGACGGTGAGAGGTTTGAGCCTGAGGAAATATATAGTAATAAAACGAGGGCTGTATGGTAGTGCACCATGGGTTAGTAAAAAATGGTTCTATTTTTTCGTCATACGCATATTGCCATACATCGTTATTGCGTTGCACACAGAAATGTGCTTCAAATTTACAGTTTTATTTTAGGTAATTCATTACTGTTATCAATTAGCATAACAAGAAAACAGAGCTCATTAACCAATGGTTCGACGGAAAACCAAATTACTGTTTACGTTTGATGAAGTTCACATTGTGTTTTTACGGTAAATAATTGTTTGCAGCTCACTGATATACTTATATATGTAAAGGTAAATGTGTCAAGGATGATCTTCAAGCCGGGCTAAGCCCGCGGATTAAGGACCTAGTATTTTTTAAAGCTGACCATCAGCCAACATTTAACGGATTAAGGACCTGGCAGCGCCGAACTGACATTCGTGACCATAACTACCTGGCCAGCACAATCTGTCGGCGATCGATGATAAAAACGCCGAAAAGACCTGGTGAGAAACTTTTGTTAACAAGGCCCTAGTGCACCTTACAAACCATTGACTTTCAACACATCACGCGGTCTAGACGATACCCATTATATATAATAAGGGGCAATCTTCTTGGTCTTGGTTGTACTTTTACTTTGAATTTACTACAAAGCAGCTGCCGAATATTAAATTGACTCGCGTCGATAAACCACCAAGCTAGCATTTAGTTATGGAACCGCTTGCATTCGTTGTTCTGTCAATACACAGATGATAAACCAAGTATCTGTTTACGTTAAAGGGCTCACTGGAAATTACTCCACGAATTCGTATTTTTGCGATGCATAGAGCTCTACCGTATATTTATGTGGTTACCCTCTCTGTTGTTACGGTATAATAAAATTCAGTTATAAGTCAATGAAATTTTTCCGCAGTGGAGCAACTGTTTCGAAATATAATGCGTCACTGGAACGTACCATTTCTATTTCTTAAATGCCAGCCTGGACATTTCCATCACGATTTTTACCACAGAAGGCTATGGTACTGCTCGCAGTGTTGTTAGGTCTTATGGTTAAAGACAATCACTTAAAGACAATCTCAATCCTAAGATTTAGCAATTCTAACCCCACCCCTAAGTAAAAGCGGTGGACAACTTTTACACAAATACAAGTAGGCGCTGTAAGAAAGATACTCTGAAAGAAGATCTGATTAAAACGACTGATATTCGCCAATGGTGAATTGTACTGCTGACTCGCCAGGTGACCGAGTACCATACTCGTAGACTAAACTACCAAAGGGATTATTATCCATTATATGTATATGAGAAAAACACCCAATAGATCAGAACTCAGGAACGAACTATCGCAAAACAGTGTTTTACTAATGCTCAAAATTTTTGCAGCCGTAAAACAGCTTTGCTGTGATGAAGGGTTCAAAAACGCCAGATAAACACTCAAGGGTATAGTTTGATTATTTTATATATATGCATAGCCTTGCACTTATACAAAACCTTCTATGTATAGATAAGCTTCGCAGCTTTCAGGTAGTACACAGGTAGTAACATACAGTTGAATTTAAATTAAAAGTAAACTGATTTTTTCATAACTAAATCTCAAAGTATTACGTCGATACAGAAGTTTGAAATGCAGTTACAGGGTTGGTTACAGTGGTTGGACAATGCTGCTACTCATCCATATGGTCATCCACAGAGGCAACATCTTGCACAGTCGATCCAATTTTGCTTCTACGAACCTGCTTCAGAGCAGTGTATCCACAACCTTTAATGGACTCCACAAAAGCTAAGCCATGGTTAATATGCATGCGGACGCTAAGCAAGGGTTACGGAAGCGTCTTAATTGCTATCACAAACGCTGCCTCCAGAAACACATTGTCCAACTAGGCGGGTTCCTCTTCGCAAGCAATACCGTGTCTAGCCTGCCGAGCTTGAGTAGATGAGCCAAGAAGAACATTCGGCTGCAAGCCAGATAAGCAATGCTGAACAAAATATGGCTTTATGTCCTTTAACCCAGCGCTCACTTCGGTATGCTACTCACCGATATTCGAATAATCCGGGGACTGCCAGATCGAAGCCGGAAGGAGTCGTGAGCTACCTAAGCCTGCCTAAGTTTTGGTTCCAAGCGCGTCACTGTATCAAATGAGTATAAGTTTAGAGCAATACTGCCTGGCACGATTAGAGACCAAATGTCATCAACCAGCAGGCCCAAGTCACCATTTATAGAGCCTGGAGGCTGTCGTTAGTGCCAAAATGGTGCGAGTTAAGATGATGAAAAATAATTTGATAAGATTTTCCTGACTGCTACCGTTGCGGACACGTTCAATTGTGTCGAACGCGCGGCCAGGGTCCCCTTCTGCGGGAACGCCTTCTAGCTTCGGATACAGCCAACTTATGAATAGTTTGTGAGCTGAGCTTAAACTCTGGCCCCTGGCCTCTCAATAATCGTAACTGATAAGGATTGGTAGCATATTGCTCATCACAAACAATTAGCTCTCCCATGAGAATTACATCAATTTATATCTTTAGTTATTGATTGATGAAGCCCTTGAAATCGCCATTACCACTAAATTATATTGCTGGTATAGCAATTGCCTACATCTTCATCGGGCCAAAGGAAAAACGACAATGAAATTCAGATTGTAAAGCGAGCTTAATGTGAATCATTTGAGCCAAAGCGACAAGTTACCACTGTGAAAAATATGGAGGCTCGATTTCAGTACTTGCGTAAAATTCTAACGAAATGGAGTTTGAGTATTTTTTTATCCCGTTAATTTATGTTTAATTAATTTATTCACTTTTGATTTAACTTCAATTATTTCGTTGAAACCTCTCAGCGGCCATTATCATCGTAAAAGGTCCATGAAGTAGTTACAGCTATGATAAATTTGATTATTTTGTGGGCAGACAGCGTGTCTGTTATTCGCATTAGTAACCTAACTCCATGGCAAGTTAATATTAATGAGTTGATAAATTTTAGAATTTTTTGCTTCACTTAGAGAGTTTAAGCTAGCAGCCTCAGAACTGACATACCAACACCCTACGTACCAGATACACTTTTCTGGCGAAGCACGGAGACATGCAGACTGCTAAACGCACGATTCTCGGGCACGGTTAATCATGTGTATCTTACAAGTAGAATGGAAAAACTTATAAGAAGATGATGTACAATCTTCTTAAAACACGAAAACACATGAGAGGTGCTTAATAAGCCAAACCTTTCGTAAAACTAATTGAAAAACTGATATTTATTGTACGGAAATTTCATATAGTTTCTTCTTTTGTCTTTGCGCCAAGGACACTATTCATTAGCTACTATATGAGCGTCCTATAATGTTTAGGATCGTTTAGTCTGCACTGGTTTACGTTAAACCGTCGGAACATTAATGATTCATTGTGATGTCCAACATTAACGTGGCGGATCCCCTTCCTCCTTTGCATCATGAAGACGACCTGGACGAGCAATTCTACATGGCTGGCAGGTGACAACACTCCATTTTGAACAAGGCAATCAATTTTCGAAGATAGTAGGTGGAACCATATATGCAAATAACCTGCCCCACCATGCGCGGTACACAGCTTTTCAACGTGCGCCCTCCTTTTCCGGCCCATCTGAAAAAAGCACGAACTTTTTTCAAACAGATTTTGTTGAACCAGCAGGTGTGTATCTGCTGCGATCTGCTTAAAGCGTGTATATATTCCTAACTGATGTTTGGTTCTTCTACCTGACAGCACGCCTCATTAAATGTGGCTTGAATGAATGTATATCGATGCAAAGGATATCGCTAGCCGAAGAGAAAGTAAATGCGTGAAGGAATGAGTCGGCACTATCGTACGATTTAGTCCTCCATTTCGGCATCTCGTAAACTACGAGACGTTAACCTACTCAACGTTAGCTCCCATCGAGGCCTAGGCGTGGACACCTAGCATCTACAATAGTGTAAGGTGGTTCCATTACAAGTTTCGTTATTGGGTCTTTATCTTCTCGAGATATAACTGTGCGAAACAGAACTCACCTGGTCGTCGGCTCAACAGAAGCGCTATGCTTTGTTAGCAAAATTCTTGACGCCGTCGTCAATGTATATTTTTCTAACTTAACTGGAAATAATGCAATGCACATTGTTGTTTGCACGACCGTCAAATAATTAAATATCTTCAGTCATGCTCTGAAGCAAACATTAGATCTGTGTACCCTTCGGTTGGAATTCCGTAAAGTTCTTCTATTCTTGGGTTCACAAGTAATTTGGTTATCAAGCTTAGCTCCGACTCAGAAAGAGCTCAGGGTTTATTTCTCCGGGTCGAATCGAACAATAAGGTTATGATGAATAACTTTCATTTATATTTAGTATCAGTGAAGCCAATTATTTACATGCATGCCAAATGAAGGAGAGCCTCCGAAAGCTGCATAAGTCTCACGTTTGAGCAGCGGAGATGACACTGCCGAAACCAGTAACACCCTCGGGAATTGTTGTAATAACGTTCAGACTAGCTGCAATCAGAGTGCCCCTTGTACGCGCTTGGCGTCAAGCAGGCCTGCTTAATTTATAGGCCCTACCAACTTAGGAACTAGGACTGGAAGTGGAGATTCCGGGGTGGTCATATTCATGCGGAACAACGAATGCATGACACTGCACGGTCAGTACATACACCAAAGAAACGTCAAACGATATCCAAGCGTAAATAGGACGCAAAACGAGGTGTCGTTACACCATGTGTGAATAATAGCATGCAAAAAACCGTATTTATCAAATCGTGCAAACACTGTAACATTCATGTTGCTGTGGTAAACTGTGTTTAACCAAAAGGTTGCGCGTGACGGACGGTAACGTATATTCGATAGCCACATGAGGATTTTTCCTAACACAGGTGTGAAATTCGTGTTTATCTGCGCCAACACTGAAATTTGAGTGAGCCTCAGAGAACTAAAATTTTCAAAAAGTACCCAAACAAAAGATCTATATACCCCCAAAAAAGCTCGTTTTTTATTTTTGCGTAATATTCAACAACGTACAATTTTTAGTGCCACGTACCACGCACATTTTTATTTATGCAAATGCTTTTTTTCAAATAAATCTGAGCTGACATATATATATATATATATATATATATATATATATATATATA